>JABJVR010041286.1:10755-31618 GCA_025773905.1 Chitala chitala
AGGATGTTATTGGTAGTCCCCTCACTATGCTACCCCCCCCCCCCCCCAAACTGAAAGTGTAGGGCTCAATCTGTCCAGACCATCCTGTACACCATTGCTGGTCATTAGTGTCATTAAAGTGGAAATCAGCAAGGAGCACGTTCCGGGTGCTTAAAATTCATCGCAGGGTATGTTTTCACACTGAGGAAGGGCTGTGCAGATATGGCGTATGACCCACCAGACCGCCTGCTTTGGTCGGCTAAAGCCAGCTAAGCGCCTCTTCTTCAGCTTTACTAGCGAATCATTTCAAATCCCATTACAGGCCCTTTTTGCCGTCTGAACGTTCTTTGTGTGGAGTTAGTCACCGCATATGCAAAGGCTGCTTAGGGTCCTTATTCAGTTTAGTATTATGAAGTCCTGCCCCGTGGTGGCTGTAGGTGAGGGCAAAACATAGAATCTATTGGAAATTATTTATTATCGCTTCAGTGTTTACCTGGGGTGGGGGGGTAGGATAGAGTAACTCGACTAGAAGTGTAAAGCTGAAATAGAAGAAGCTTTTTATCTGTGTACTGAAGTATAATAACTTGATTTTTTTTTTTTTCCTTGCCTCCTAGAGGTCACATCTATCAGTCACTGTCATTAAGCCCGACTGGAAGTACACGCGATCGGAATGGGGGCACCGACAGGATGTGCACAAACGGGCCCAGGCGTCAGCCTTTCTCGGTGCGTTTTTGTTTCCTTGGATCTCTACGCTTAGCCTCATTGTTGCTGTGGATGAACACTTTTGGCACGAGACCTTTTACTCTTAACCTTAGATTAGCACGTGACCTCTGTCATGTTAGAATATATCCGAGGGCCAAAGTGAGGCAGTGCATTTGGCGCCTTGTTATTTTAGGCTGTATCTATCTCTCCATCTGTGTGATTTAATGCAGAGTTTGAACAGGAAATGACTTTTGGCATTATAATAACGGAGCAATGATTGTCAATGTTTTAACAACGGACGTTTCTGCAGTTGACACTGTCTTCTAATGTGACTTATATCAGGTAGTGTTTAGTATGTGTTCATGGGTAATTTTTGACATGGAAATGGTATATGTCACTTGGAGTGCAAGTTTTCTGAATGAATAAATACGTACTTTGCACATATGAGGTGTCTTTCAGGCTGTTTTTGTTTTACCCTTAACTTGATGTCACCCATCTCTGCGGCGGAACGGGGAAGCCAGCGTCGAGGGCGTGCTCAACCAGCTCGTCCTGGAACACCTGCAGCTGGCCCCTCTGCAATGGGGTGAGTGTCCGGTGTGGAACCGGAGTCTCCAGAGGCTCCTGGGGGTCCGGTGACAAAAACAGGTGCCCTGTTTCTGCAAGTCTGCAGCTTGAGGCATGAGCAGGCTAATACCTGGGAGGGACGACGTGCCCGCGCCGGTAGCGTTTGGGTCGAAAGGCACCTGCACATCTGGCACAAACGCCACAGCCCTGTGGTCCTCTTACTCTCTGGTCGTATTTTTATTTATATCAGTTAGACGGTGTCACCTACATTAGCTAACAGTGGTAGACAGATGTCGAGATGTGTATGGTAATACAAGTGGGGTCTGTGGGGGATGCGGGTAGGCTGAAGTGATATTTCTGCATTTTGTAATCTGTAGCCTTTTGCTATAAATGAGTGTGACTTTATTGGGAAAATGTATTGGAGGAGGCCCTGCTTTACTGGGTCAACTTTTTAATTAGGCAGGCTTGTCTCTTTCACTTTGCAGAGAATGCCATCTGTGGCATGTACCACATTGTCTGTGTGTGTTGATTATAGTATCCTCAGCTGGATAAATGGTGGGCTTTAAACTGAGATTTGGCTTAACGCTTTCTGGGATTCCCTGGGTTTTGTGGAGTCTGGGAGGCCCGCAGCAGCCATTTCCCATTCATACTGTATATTTCTTAGTTCTGCAGCGTTTAGCTGAAAGAGCTTCTTTCTTATGAATGGACTCAAAGTGAACACCAAATGAATGTTGCATAGCAGTGTTTAGTATGTTGCTTCAAGCACACATTTTCTGAAAGATATTTAAGTGCTGATCTACAGAATGGAGTGTTTCAGATGGAACGTTTAGGAAGCTGTTTGTAGATATTTAAACTTGTTGAAAGCGTGTGACCTACATGGCCAAAACGATCGTATCCTCAATTGCTTAGTCTATCCAAGATGTGTTTCAGTTGACAGAGATAAAATAACTGTTGAATGTTTCAGTTCATGTATAATTATGCAAGATTAATTTGAGCGTGATTAGGTTCTCATCTGCATGTATCACGCAGCTTCAAACAACACCACAGTATAAATTGTGTTGGCAGTGAAACGCTGCTCTAAATGCTGTCAGGGATTCTGACCTGCTTTAAATTCTGTCCAGGATCACGCCCATCTCCACATTTCATCCAGAATTACGTCCTGCTCTGCGTTTTGCCAGTGATTGCACCAAACCTTGCTTTCTGTGATTATGCCCGATTCTGCATTCTGTAGGCGATTATGCTGTGCTCAGCATTTTGTATGTGGTTAGGCCAAGATCAACGTTCTGTTGGTAATCGTGCCAAGATCCTTTCCATCGGTGACTATTGTGAGCCCAGTGTTCTGCCGGTGGTCACGCTGTCTTGAAAGGTGGGTTTAAGGTCAGTCTGTAAACTGCTTTTTTGAGGCAGGTATAATACTGATCTGAGTACAGCCTTCTCAACATCCCCTTGCATTTGAGCCATGGTAAAGGCCTGGCTGTACTACATAAGGAATAACACTGAGACACACCCTGTCCAGCTGTCCAACACGAACTTGTCAGTGATAAAGGCTACCTGTCCCTCTACCCTTGTCACAGGGCGCGGTTATTTTTAGGGTACTTTTTAGCAGCAGTAAATAGGAAGCCAGGTTGGTGAGGTACTGAATCCAGAATCCACCTAGTTAACATGCTGCCCACTGCCCACCCCATGTGCAGTGACCATCTGCGTACCTTGGTGGGGGATGTATTTGATGTGCATTACGCAACCCCGAACAGACATGGTCAACTGGTGATCTGTTAGGTATCTGCTAGCCTTACCTTTCAATAAACCAGACTACACAACTGGCTACGCATCAAAGGTGTTAATTTAAACACTTTTTTTTTTTTTCCGTCCCGCCTTTAGATTAGCATCTACCCTGCTCAGGAACATTGCAGTGAGGTTAATGAAGGGTGAATTTTGTAGACGTAATCTTCCATATCCGGTGATAAATTTCTTTGCCAGAAGGTTTTATTAGCCACAAATTTGTAAAGGAACTCATTAGACTATAAGTAGAATTTCTTGAAAATTGATTACAATAATTCTAGTAATACTACCAGCAACACAGCAGCACTAGCAGCGACTCTTCAATTACTTAAATTTACCAGCGCGTGGTCTGTCGTACGCTTAAAGGGGGGTGTTGGAAAAGGACGGCGTTGGCGCCCTTGTGGCACGTACTGTACTTTTGTTCCCGTTGTCTTCCGAGTTTGGTTCTGCAGCGTCTTTGCTGTGTTCACGCTAATTGGCGAGTCAGTGCCGGTCATGTGCAGAACCTTCTAGCCGGTAGGAACTGCTTTCATATTATAGCTTCACTGCTTAATACATGTGATGGGAAGTGTGCCTGTAGTGTGTAATGCTGTGTATTAATCATGTTACAGACACTTAAGACAGTTTGCTCTTTTTACAGGTGTTGCAGGTTTTAATTAAATTCTGAAGACCTGCGTCAGTATGACGCTTAGATTTATTTATTTTTAAATCTTTTCCCTTTCTCTGTTCAGTTTCACCCAGGTGAGCGCTGTTATTTTGTTATCAGTCACATGTAAATGGTACTAAAGTTATTTAGCTCCCTCAGGGGAAAGAAAATGCACATAATCACTTTTCAGTCCAGAAGACATGCATTTTTAATGTAATTTATTAAAGCAAATTTGCCTTTATTCATCAAAGGCTAACGTGCCATTCTGTTTGGCCGACAGATTGGAACAAAGTCTGTCGGTCAGGCATGGCAGAAAAAAGCACTGTGCCCAGTTAAACATTATAACGTCAGACTAGCCATCAACACTGAAATATGGAAATTCCATTTAATTATAAAAAAAAAAAAAAAAAACTGATTAAAAATAGCTGGTATTACCCAGATATTCTGACAGATCTGTTCAAGATCAGTACTAGTTCATTTCCATTTTATTCCAATCTGGATACAGTCCCCCCCCCCACACACACAGCCACCACCCCCAATGAGCCATTTCTTTTAGCCTCCTTTAAATGGCATCCCTGGAGCAGACGTACACATCTCCCAGTCTGCCAGACATTTCACATGGCCTTTTATTGCACATCAAAGGCAAACAGTGAGAGCCTGTGGTGCTGGTTCCACTCTGGCAAGAAAAAAAAAAAAAGCACGTAATTAATACACGTTGTGCACACATGACCACAATCCTGGATGGATAGTCTTATTTACTATTAAATGATGCAGCAAATGCGATTGGATCCAGCTAAGGTCCTTAAGGGCATATACAACGCATTAATCACTTTTGCGGGAACAGTGTAATAATATTAGTTTCTGTAACGTTTTGAAAGGCCTGTGTGTTGTTGTTTGATGATTATGTGGGAAATCAACGGAGCAATTAAGGTGGTGTTTAATTGACGAGCTAGGTGTTTTCTAAAGCATACTCGGTAATTAGGGAGGTAATTGTGGCAGTTGGGTTTGAGCTGGGAAATGCACAAGTACAGAAAGAAAACAAGTACAGTAAGAAAACAAGTACAGTGATCCCACCAGTTTGGGCTTTGGACTGAGAATGGTTCTGACGGTGGCTCAGCACGCACGAATTTCGGACATTCGATGATTTTACCGTTGTTGGAATAATAATTACACAACTCAATAATTATCGTAGTTTTGCTTACAGTTTTGGATAGGGGACACATTTTTTGGATGAGTATTTACAATGCAGTAACTGAAATATTTTACTCTAATTCTGCATGCTTTAGTGTGTAGTCTATCTCGTAGTATTGAGTCAGTAATTTATATTGATTTTTGTAGTTTGAAAAAGTTATATTTACTGTAATCGCCTGTGGCAGAGCAAGTCACATGATGATGTTAAGAGACTGGAACTGGGGGTTTAAAGAAAACACTGGATGTCAGATGTTTAAAACACAGAATGAGAAGAGTGGAGTAGAAGAGTTGGGGAACAGGAAAAGGACTTTTAGAATTGAGCGCATGTCGGGTTAGCCTGGTTTTGGGGTTTACAGGTCCAACCCCGAAAACTTAAACAAAGCTGTGTCAGTGTAAGCAATGGGAGCTAAATGGTAGTTTGATTAGTTTGCGGGGCAATTATGGGCACCGTCTCTGAGTTTCCGAACTACAGCAGTCCTCTTTTCGTATCATTTATTCACTTTGCAGATGCCTTTGTCCAAAGCGACTTACAATGAATAAATAATAGTACACGTGCATGTCAGGAACGAGGTCTATCATCCCAGTAGTATGTTTGAATTTTGCATAAATACATTTTGAAAATGGTCAGTGCGTATTGAATTTTTGAGTGTTGCTTTTAATTTGTCATATTTTTTTCAGATGTTCAAAAACCTTAAAAGAGCGAACATAGTCCGTTTGGTTTTCAAAATTGCGATTCTTTTCGTTTCAGTTGACGATCCTACAACAGGTCGCAGGGCGGTTGTGACTGTGCATTAGGATTGTTAAAGCTTTGCTGTGTATGGCGTGTAATGGCCGTGTTACTTTCGCTTCCAAAAAACGTGTAAAATACTGTTTTCCCCCCCCCCCCCCATCTCACGCCTCCAGTGCTCATGTATTTCTGCTTTGTGATAAATGGACCCAAACCTTTGCACCTGTTATATAGGATCTCTTTATCTCCCCCAGTTCTGAGCCTAGCTCTCCGGCAATCGCGCGCTATCGTACATTACCATAGCAACGCCCCAGCCCTCTGATAGCTATCCCTTCTTGATGAATACGTTACACTGTGCAGTAATCGGCCGTACCTGTGCTGGATTATTAAGTTTGTTGGAAGCCTGTTTGCTGTCACTCCTCTGTGGGCGCTTTTGTACGCCTCTGCGTGGCTCTGACCAGCTGTTGAGGGCTCTTCTGTGCCAGGGTGTGTTAAAAAGATGCCCTGCTGGCATGGGTAGCTCATGTCAAAGCACGCAGTTGCAACATGTACACAGTATGTCACTGTTATGTGATATACACCTGAGCTCACCGTACACACATGCTTACATCATACAGGCTGATTATAATTATAATGAGGGATTTCATTATATTCCTGAATCAGTGCAATCAAACAAATTTGAATAATTAGATGAGCTTTTCTGCAGGAAAACTAAATTAAGGTTCTGATCACACCTCAATAAACACAACAGAGCCGGATGGCATGCATAGTCATTCATAAGTAAACTCGAGAGGAGAGCAGGCGTTTCTCATTAACTACTGGTGACAGGGCAGTCTGACTTGCATCAAGTGTTGGAAATGTCCCTTTCTGATGATTAATTTTACTGTAACATTGTTTTTTTTATATTAATAAAATAGATATATACAGTTGTTAAAAAAAAAAATGGCGCTTTTTTTTTGTTGAATTCAGTTTAAGTGTGTATATGACAATTGTGCCGAATTGCTGCCAGTTATGTTTTAGAAAGTTTCCCAAAAACTTTGGATATGTATGTAATTGTTTGACATGTTTTGCCTCCGTATGATTTATGGTCTGTTCATATAGGGTGTCTTTCCTACGTGTTGTGGGAATAATGCGGTTTGACACGTGTTACGGCCTAATGCACGTAGTTCATGTGACCAGGGCGTAAAACGCTGTGACTGGCAGTGCAAAGCTATTTGTCGTCTTCTCTGACTTTTGTGTTTGCTTTAAGCCCCTGTGTCTTGCTGCCTGTCATTGTCTAATTTCTTTGTTTATTATTTTTTTCATATTTTGTCGCTTGACATTCCATAAAACTGTCACCAACTCTGACGTTTGAACGTACCCGTTTATTGAAGGACTGTACCATGATTGATGGTAAAACACAAACGCGAGGCGATTATTGAGATGGCAGAAGTTGAATCTTCTGTTCGTTTAAATAAGACGATTTGCACGTGGGAAGAGCCGCTGGTTACAGGCTGCGGTAATTACCACAGCGGTTCATTCGGACGCTGCCCGAGAGAGACGGCAGTGATTGGTGGGTTTGGATTACAGAGAGTAGACAGTTTGGGTTTGGAATCACTCAGGACACTTTTACAGGTTACCGTAGTAATGTGCTGCTCATCAGCATTTTACCACAAGACATTGAGGTAAACGTAACATTCTCCATAACATTTCTTGTACACATAAGAGCCATTGTGTGTGGCTTTGCACTTTTGTACCAGGATAATATGGAGGTGCTGCAAAATCAAGTGTAAAGATGTCATATACAGAATGTATTTACAAATTTCTCATTTGTCATCTTAACAAGCTGTTGTCTGTTGGCTAACCAGCAAATGGGCAGTGACAATAATGTAACTTTTGTAGTGGATTTCAAATACGGTAAATTGATATGTGTCAACTTGGGAGACATTTTACTTTACCTTTTGGGTAACTCAGGGTGAGTATATTATCAGTAAATGAACAAATAACTTATTTAAATGAGTGTCTAAGACAATTATTGACGTGAAGCCTGTCACTAACATGTAATGTAGGGGTTATTTTTGTGTGTGTGCCAGGCGACCTCTGTGCCTCTTACGATGTTTGTGATTATATTTTTGTTATCCTGACACTTATCAGAAATTTAAAAAATGGTCACACATGAAGCAGCATTTTAAATGTATTCAGTTAGTGCATAGTTATATAAGCAGTGGATAGGAGAGATGATTTTGCTTTTGTCGTGGTTCGTCCGTGTTTTCGCTTGTGTGAAACCTGACGTGTTTGAGTTAGCGTCCGGTGCTTTCCTTTTTCCTCTGCGGAAGGAGAGAAGACAACTCTGAGGTGTCCCCGCAGAAGATGCTAATGCGAGGTGTTAATTCACCAGCTTGCGCTATCACGGTCCAGATGGAACGCTGTGTTTTGGTGGGTGCCTTGAGCCTTTGTCCGGCTGCGTGTTTTGTTGTTGCCTGTCAGCATCCTCCGGCTCTCCGTCGGGACGCTTACAAAGGGTTTCCTGTCTGTGTGGAGGTGACCCTGTGTAGCTGCTTTTGCTACTCAGAATCTGGACTGCCTTTTATTATTTGTTGTCTTTGGGCTGATAACAGACTTCTTGCTTGGTAAATTGTGTAAATAAGAGTATGTGGCAGCCTTTATTAGTCATTATCTTAGCAGAATTGCAGCGAGTTTGTCTCTATCATGAAAACTGAAAGCTTGATTTACTGAGGTTGGCTGGGTTACCTTAAAACCCATAATCCAGACATTAGAGATGTGGGACCCAACAGAGGACGGGAGCAGTCGTCTTTATTAAAAATTCAACTTTTTTTTTTTTTTTTTTTATCTCCATTTTATTTAGGCGAGAGTGTTTCCTACCATCTGCATCGAGCACATGAAAATTGCAGCTGTTTGGATGTCAAGCACAGTTGGAATAGAGAGACTGCAGCAGATTGAGTTCTGTCGATGGGTTGTGAGTGCACCAATATAGCACATGGCATGGGACTGCAATGCATTTAAGACTTTAAAATGTCTATTTAAAGGTCATCAGTGGCTGACCTGTGGAACAAGGTGCTCTGCATGTATGTTTCTGGAACAGGTGTATATCTTGCAGGTTGCTTTTTAGAGTTATACTCTCGCTGTCTGGATTTTCACTTTACGCTTCCTGTTCCTTCTGAGCATGCCCCATTGTACGGCTTACAGTTTTTTTGTCCTGATGTAAAATTTCTCGGCCACATGAGCGAATTGTGTCTGACGGATGGCGTGCGAAGGGTTGCGTCCTTTGCTCACCTGACTAAGGTTGCCTGTGAAATTCACCTGCCCCGGCTCTTGGGCTGTGTGGTGATATGCTGAGCTTCATCACGCAGACTCCACGCGTGACCGACGATGAAAGAGAGGCTCGTCTCTGAGGGCGGGGCGGCTCCAGTGCCGCCATTACTAACTAAGTCACGCCACTGATGAGGCATGAACAGCTGTCTTTGGCAGTCAGGTGATCCTTATCCACCCATCCATTGCCCAACAGCTTACCCCATCACAAGACATTGTGCACCCAAAACTGGGTGCCAACCTATCATAGGGCACTGAGTCCTTTAAATATATATATTTTTTTTAAAGCGCAGTTATCAAACCTTTGCTCCAGGTTCTGTCCATAAATAACAAGCGTACATTTCGACTTCTGCACTTGACGACAGGTTGCTGTCCTGTCTCTCTCTCCAGTATCCGTGGCCTGATGCATCTCTTCGGTGTTCCTACAAGAGGAGTGCCTTCTGCTGTGTGATTCGGGGAACTTGGGGGGTGAGAAATACTCCCCTTCGTGCTAATTTCTGCATTAATTACAACTTGAACGTTCATGTTTTAATGTAAAACAACGCGCCACGCCCTGCCTCGGAACGAGAGTCCTCTTGTCGGTTCGCCGGATGGGATGGGTGCAGACATGTTACCTTTGTGGGTCTGTGGACTGGTACGTGACACTAGGAGTAGCTGTCCAGCACTACAGTCTTGAGCATGCGGCTCATACACCAGAGGGCAGTGGCAGGAAGGTCAGGTACACCCAACTGGTCCAGCATCTGCTCATTAAATTACCATCAGGTTTAGGCCAGTCATGAACTAGCCCACTGACTCAAAGTCCTGTCTGGCCAATGAATATGCTGAAAACCTACAGTAAAGTGTTGGTCTCCAAAGAGCAGTGTGTTTTGGAGAGGAAGACCTCTTAGAAGTCGGGATGTGATGGTATCGTTCTTTTGACACCGTAGTTTCTTGACGGTACTGAATGTGTTCCACAGCGTGTGTTGGTTTATGTGACAGTCCATTATACGTCTGGTCACCCATAGTCTTACTCAGGGCCCTTCTTCAGGGTTGAGTATGATTATGCTCCCGTGCAGAAAGCTGGTTGTATCGGGGCTGCAGGTGGACTAGACTTTTTAAATAAAAAAACACGTGATTCAAAGTCATACGGATCATTTAGGGTGATCAAGACATAACCATAACAAGTAACAAAGGACCCTCTACTTTTATCCTCTTGGGCTATTTATCCAGAGTTGCATCAGTAACTTATCCTCCAGTGATTATAAGTGGTTAAAACTGTGAAATTATAACTTGCTTTTGACAAGTGTCTGTTGAATGTCAGTGCATAGGGTTTGTAACAATACTAATGGAACGGGAAGAACAGCACCCCCTGTGGCTGTTTATGTGCTTCAGATTCTTTGTGAGCTGATTGGTTAATCCATGTATGGAAAGGTGGCCACTGGGCGTGGCTAAAAGACAGCTGTCAGATGGCAGGTGGTATTTGCCCGTGCAGGTTCTGCTGAAGATACCCACGGGTTTCCTGTTCACTCAGCCAGCCTAACGTCAAACGTTCATCCTGGGATGGGCACACGAGTGTCAGGGCACCTCCAGGCTTTTCTGTAGTGGGGTGGCAGTGCCCGAATGGAAATGTGCTCGCCTGTGGCATACAGGCCGTGCCGGCAGACGACGGGCAGAGAAGAGTCGAGAGCGAACGAGCTCGACGCATTAGCATCTTCTAACGCATTTCGCCACTTTGTTCCCTGCCTGATGGCCCTGATGCTCACGGCGATTTGCATACATTAACACCGCGCACTTTTGGGCCATTTGTAAACCTGGACGTTCTGTACCACTTCAAGAGCTATGACTACAGTTTGTCTTTTGAACTTTTTTTTGAAGTGGCAAATTTTTGGTTTCGCTTCTGTTGTCTGCAGGGAATGTATAACTATTGACTGATGTGCCTCTTATATCAGATATTTCCTCAGACTAAATTCCAGGCCTTTTTGTTATTGGGCTTGAATGCAGTGGGGAAAAAACCGTTCAATGCTTACATATTCACACCTCCTTCAATAATATGCAGGAAAATAAAGGATTTCTGAACAGTGAAAAACAAACTGAAATAGCCATGGATTGCCTGCTTCCTAGACTGCCTCACTCCCTCAGGGGGTGGGGGAACTGGGTGGGGGCGTGATGTTCACAGGAATATCCCATCTCTCCACGCCTCGTTGTCCTTGCTGAGTCAGCCACGGCGTCACCGCAATTTGCCAGCAACACCTCGGAAAAGCCAGGAGCAGCCAAAAAAAGACTATTGGAAGCTTCCGGCTTTCGCCTAGCCTTCCTGACGGCCACGCACCTGCATTCGAGGGAGGTAGCAGCTGGTCACGGGCTGCCCAACAGACGTTTGGACATCTGGTTTTATACGTGCTTTTCTGATTTGTTACTGAACGCTGTTGCCATTGCGGAGGTTTGCGCAGCCCCCCACCTCCCTCTGCGAATTTGAGCGGTATAATGATGATGAGCGTAATCTTCACCGAAATGACTTTGGTGGTACTGAGTGTGAAAGAAAAAAATTACTGTAATGTAAAAGTTCTGAGTGAGAAAGTTTTATAGGCAGAGCTTTAGTCCTTCCCCTGCTTCCACTGTGGCCGCTGTGGTGTAGTGCAGTGTTAAAATCTCTGTTTCCCTGCTGCTTAGATTGAGGGGTTGGAGCTAGGCCATTGAGATGTGAAGAATGAGGGTAGGGTGATTCCCCCACCCCCTTTCTGCCGGCACACCTGGACATAGTGTAAATCAGCACCGGCTCTCTGTGGGTGTCAGGGGTCACCAGGACGTGAATGATGAGTTTTTGGGTGGAGCCTGGAGTAACAGTGAGGGCAGGTTTGGTTTATTGTTTTCAAGCCTTTTTTTCGTGTGTGTGTGTGTGTGTGTGTGTGTGTGTGTGTGTGTGTGTGTGTGTGTGTGTGTGTGTGTGTGTGTGTGTGTGAGGGGGAGAGTTGCCCCTTTCCACAAAAGTCACATTCCCAAAATGCTTTGTGCTGTCCCAGCATGTCAGCCCCTCACTCTTTTAGATATTTTACCATCACAGACTTGATGGATTAGGGACCACTGCATCAAAACGAGATGCTCCTTCTTTCTTTTTCCCTTCATCTCTCTCCGTTCCCCTTCAGCTTCCTCCCACAGTCAATGGGCTGTGGGAGGGTGGGGCCGCTCTGGGGTAGAGGAGGACTCGTCTCCATGGTGACACTGTGACGCTGATTGCATGAGACGTACCCCTTCTGCTGTCACTATGGACGAGTTGAACAGAAGGGTGTGCAGAGAATATGAAGAGGCTAGGAACAGTAGAACATCACCTCATGATTTCGTGTCTGCGTGCCATGACTTTGTGCCGTCCCTTAAATCAGGGCTCGCCATCTTATTTCCAGGCCCAGAACGTACAAACGTACAGCATGTCAGCCACCCTGACCTCTGCAGTTAGGACTAGACCAGAACATCTGGAACACCTCTGCCTAGGCGAGGTCATAATTCTGTGCCTACAGACTACAGGTACACAGTGTGACCGCAGATCAGTGTGTGTGAATCAACAAGTTGCCCCCCCGCCTCAGGTGATGTTTAGTTAATGATTACAAAAGGTAAGCATGACATACAGCAAATTGTAGGAGTGTGTATGATTTTATAGTATTTTAACTATATTTGGCTGATGTAGTCCAATGCACATGTCATTGTTTACAGTACAGTGTTTGGATAAAGGGGGAAAAAGTATATTTTTCGTCATCGTTTCACTCCCCCAGTTTCTGTTTGATATTCTTATTACTCTCAACACAGGCTGATTGTAACTAAAGAAAAAACAACGTTTGTTGTCCAGCCCTTTTGAATTGCTGCAGACTTTCTGCAGGTTTTGACAATATGGACTGTAGTGTGCATTAGAGACTGCGGCCATATGCGGTGCATTCATCACAGGCAGCAGGCAGTCACGAGCGTCGCCAAGTATGTTTAGGTGAACGCTGCAAACAAACGATTACTCCTCCTCCAAGGCTGCGAGAGGCACAATAGGAGAATTCGGATGTTTATCGTTCTATATATTGTTGGTTTCCGGCACAGTTTGGAGTTTGTCCTGTCTCACCGGAGGTGCGCAGGGATTGATTGTGGGGCATCGGTGCACCTGGGAGATTGTCCTAATTGAATTAAATTGACGTCTTTAGTTTTGTACTTATTTTTAAAACTTGCGTGATTGTACCTCTGCTACAAGTTTCATTGGTTTCTTTGGTTGTTGCTCTTCTTTCAGTAAAGCGGCCTTCACGTGGTCCTGCCCGATGTTCCGTGTGGTCGGATCTTCTCCCCCTCTGTGTCACGGGGATGTTGTACGTCTCGCTTGCTTTTTATATGGGAATCTTTTCAGTCCTGCAATGATTATTTTTAGCTCTTTGCTGAAGGCAGCAGCACCCTTCTCCAAGTGGGGTAGCCAAAATTGCACGGTGTTCTAGTTTGTGGCCCTGCTACTATGGCACACGTACTCAGTCTGGCCAGCTTCGTTTTGGGCTGCGCAGCCATTGGGACGTGACGGAGATGGTCTCTGTCTTGTGCCTACGTCAGCTGTGAGTTTGGTTCTGTCGCGTGTACCTTTGGCCTGCACTTCAGTTATTGATTACTCATTTTCATCATTTCTCACCCGTGCCACGTGCGCGCAGCAGGTCGGAAATAGAAAGCGCTTTAAAAATGGAAAGCGGAAGCTGCCTCGTCAACGTCTCATGGCAGCACCTGGTAGGCATTTACTGTCTGCCCTGGTAGGCTTGACACATAATCATATCATCTTTCTTTCCATGGTGTCATAGAGTGGCGTCCCTTTTAATCATCCGCCTGATCTTAGCCTTGTTGACGTTTTGCATTTCACTGACCTCCCAGAATTTTCTACTAGTGCCTTTTTACCCTCCCCCCAATTTGTTTTTTTAAGTTCTCTTCCTTTTCCAATACAATATACCCAGTTCTTGGTTTTATTTTGACAGGAATTGTTTCAAAGCTGTCTTTACATACTGGGTGATTTATTTGTTTTGTTTTTATTTTATTTATCTTTTTTTTACTTTAGAATAAATATAATTTTAAGAACAGCTTGTTGGACGTTGTGTTTGTGCTCACAGCTGGAATCCGATTGGCCGATTGTGCGGGAGTACAGGGTGCCTGTTATTCTGAGGGAATGATGACAAGCCAGACCCTGAATGTGTTGTATTTGTACAGTGGCCGACTGAAGGAGACCCGTGCCTCCAGTGCAGACAAACTTCCACCGATAACTCTGTGTGACACATGGTGCAGACTCGCTGGAGGTCATTCCAGGAGTTTCAAAGAGAATGCAAAACTACACCGACTTGTGCTCAAGGCTCCCCCCATCCACCCACCCCTCGCCTCTGGGGAGCATTGCTCCTAACGACCCAGTCGTCTGCAGAGGAGAGCGTACATCTGTCAATGCTCGGAGTCTGAGGAAACACTCTGAGTGTAGACTTTGAGGTGACACGAAACTACACACAACACAGGTAGTGGGCACCATTGATGTTTTGCACTTTTGGTGAGTCAATGTGCCCGACTTGGCCTTTTTCAGAAACGAGATTGGGAGATACAGTTAGGGACTCTGGGGTCCGGGAAACTGCAGCCAGCGACGTTTTATGTGTCCAACCGAAGTTGGTGATGATACCCCCCCCCCCCCCCCCCAAGGAAGAGGTTTGCTAAATAAAGTTGTTTTGTAGTTTACAAACAAACCTTTGCTGAACAGAAGAACTCCTTGCGTGAAGCAGACCGGCCTGTGGTGTCGGTGGGCACAGCTTGCGGCCGATCAGTAATGAGGGTGGGAAGTGAGCTTGCGTTTGTCACGGTCACGTCACACGCGAACGAGCTCTGAGGGAAGGGAGCTGCTTAATGAAGCGCTCCGCAGGATTACGCCATTGGTCCTTATGTGGTGGCTGTCAGACATTGCCTTAGGACTTCGAGGAAATGGTGTAAATTAATTTTGCGTCCTGTCTTTGAAAATTGTTTGGTGTGACTCTAACTCCTCCCCCTCTCCCCTGAGGACAGGCCTCTTCCAGCTCTGTATGATGGCCCCCAGTGACATCGTCCCTCCTCCCTATCACTGTGCCATTTGTCCAGGGCATGATTTAGGTATACCTGCACACGATGTCACATCCAACACAGCCTAAATGTTTCCTCGGAGGGGCGGTGCAGTTGACAGCAGTTGGGGCTCTGTTTTATCTGCTTACAGTATGTGAGGGCAGGAGACTCTCAATGATCATCTCCCTGCTGACCTATAAATCCAGCAACGGACCACTCTGCATTTATGAGCCTGTTAGAAAGGCTTCTGATGCAATCGACAGGCAAAATGTCTGGGAGAGACTTTGCTTCAGAAAGCGACACCCCTCTGTCAGGCCGTGGGCCTATCAGGACGTGGCATATCCCCCTGGGATGGGCTGTGCTTTGTGTTACCTGCGGTATTCAAATGAGTTGGTTAATGTTGCAACATTACCGAATGCCATTAAAAAAGGGACAACAAAGTTGGTATTGGATATGCAATTATTGAATGAAATGTAAAACAATTGAAATGTTAAATAAATGTACTAAAATTACATGTGGAGATGGCATAGAAGCATTTTATAAAAAAAAAAAAATGCATTTATGGAAAATCCACAGTACTTTATTAATGTTTTTGGTGTCCGTAGTGTTGTTTCTTAATGTCTTTTTTCCTGTCACCGACAAAACACTCATTTGGTACTTCTCGTGTAGCCTTTGATTCATACTGCCCACTCTTGGAAATTGAGATGAAATTTGACTACGCAATCATACGTGAGTGTATTTGAAATGCTAAATGTCAGTTGGACAAGTGTTCTTTCCAAGGCGGTGTCGTTACCTGAAATGGCACTCGACGTCCTTATTCACGCACTCAGCCAGGTAATACAAACTCCCTCCTCTGACCCCTGGTTAGCATGGCTCCTGCCTTAGCGCAGACCAGCAGTTTCATAATTCCACGTGGATCTGTTTCGTTTTCCCAGCCCGTCTTTCACTAAGCATCGCACGACTGCACTTTGACCTCCGATGCAATTCCCAGCTCGGACAACACATCTCTGGTTTGCCGTTGCTGGAGCATACGCACAGCAGTGGTATCGCCGTCACACACAGCCGACCCAGAGCACCACCCTTTCCTGTCCAGACTCGATTGCATTTCCAAACCAGAAGCGACGGAACCATTGATCCTCCTCTTCTGAAATGCGTCTGTAAATATGACAGCCATTGATTAGGAAATATAATTAAAACGACCTGTCTGCTACATGAAAGTGCACTATCTGTTCTTGCGCTTTCTGCTACTTCTTTGTATGTGCTGCAGTAATTGGCTTTCAAGTCCACATTCATTGATCTGGTCTCTATATCCGTTGCTCTCTACAGTTCAAGCAATTAAAAACATACATTTACTCCACACCCACTAAGGACTTACTCAAGCTCTGTCGCAGATGCAGATTAACTGAAAAATGTAAGCATAATTCTGGGCAGTTGTTTTTTATGAGCTTGTTAGTTCATGTTTTGGTCGATTGGTGGGCGAGACGATGTAGCACTGGTCACAGCTGCCGTTTCAGTCGGCGCTCGAGGACGGTCGGTGCGGCAGTCTTGGATGAGACTGACATGCGGGGCAGGAAGTTCGCCCACACGTTCTCACCCCAGGTTGACCTTTTGTGCAGACGGCAGAAGCCTTCAGCCAGTGATGAACAAGGCCCTTTGGTCTCTGCAAGCTTGGCCGCATGACGACACTTGGGCGGGTCTACCACAGCCCCGGCTGATTCTATAAGGGGCGACCTCTGGACCTGTTTGAGAGTGAAGAGGCATGATGAGTGTTAATTCCCCTCCTTTGCTCAGTGTACTACAAACTTCCACAACGTCTGTTTACCGACTTACAAACATGATTACTAAATATATACTATGTTCTTTGTTTTACTGTTTCTTAGTCATCTGTTGGGTTACCTCGCACCTCCAGGGTGGGGTGTTCAAATTTCACCTCTGTTCTGTGTGCATGGAGTTTGCATGCTCTCCCTGAATCTTGTGGGTTTCCTCTGAGTTCTCTGGTCCCCCCCCCTCCCCGTCCAATGAGGTGTTGTTATAGGTTTACTGGTGTTTCCATATTGCCTGTAGTGTTCGATTAGGTGTAGGTGTGTGTGTGTGTGTGTGTGTGAGATTGTGCCCTGTGATGTCTTGGTACCTTGTCCGAGGGGATCCTCACCTTGTGCCCTAAGGTCCCTGGGGTAGGCTCCAGGCCCCCCACTACCCTGCACAGGATAAGCAGTTTGGGAAACGGGTGGACAGTCGTGTATTGTACATGCGAATGCATTAGCTGGATTTTTAAGGGGAATGTGACAGGATTTAAAGGCGGTGCTGATTTCTGTGTTTTTTTTTTTTTTTTTTTGTGGTCTGTTGTACAGTTTACTCATTGAGTGCTTGGTTTGCTCCGATTCTTGATGCTCGTGGATGACGATCTTCGAGTGTGTCTCTGCTGACTGAAACTCGTGACTGTGGGTGATCAAGTCATTGACATTCACCTTTCATACCAAGTACTTCTGTGATAGACAATCATTGATATTCACCTTTCATGCCAAGTACTTCTGTGATAGACAATCATTGATATTCACCTTTCATACCCAGTACCTGTGTGATAGGCAATCATTTTTCAATCCCTCTGCCATTATTTCTTCAGTCCAGCCATAACGGAGTTGAGAACAATAAGGAAATGGCACTACTGACTAAAATAGTAATTACTGCAATTCCAGTGGCAGCGCAGGGCCGATACTGCCCGTGAGGCCCGGCTCTCTTTAGTAGCTCTCTGAATGAAAGGAACAGCAGCTCTTTTGTGTGCTTATCATTTGAGGTGACTGCTCATGGTTGCTGAACAAGGCTCTTTATCCTCCAGCTCGGCCCCGCTCGTACCTGGGTCCCCGCGCGCTCATCCTGGCCTGGTATTGGAAGTCAGTCGAGCGGCAGGCGCGATTAGCCTAAGCCGACCCTCTGCAGACTATTTTAGGCCCAGAGCGAGAGTGCGACGGCACAGCCGATCCGGAGGTGCCGACGCGAGGCGCCTGCCGCTTTGGTCTTGGCGCTCATCAAACGACGGGGTTGGGTGTTGTCGTTCAAAAACACGAACGTCACAACGACGCTGTTATTGTCCAGCGAGGAGGCGTTGTCCTTGAGTGATGGCTCCTGCTTCTGCCGTCACTGACGAGTGCGCGCGCGCGCTGTAGATCTAGAACCTGTTCTTTCAAATTGCTTGCTGTGTAATGCGCTCTACCCTGTCAACCACATCCATCCCAGAATAAGCAGAAGGTGACTGAGCACTAGCATTTCACCATATTAAAGAGCCCCTCTTCTTCCTGTTCCTGCTCCTGCGGTTTTGCCCGTTGACCCTGGCAACCTGCATGGAGGCTGTTTGAGACAGAACAACCACCACTTGTTTTATTTCTTTAAATCTTGTTTAGCAGAAAGGAGCAGATAGTCTAACACATCACAACTTTTTTTTATGACAGGATTTGCTAAATAAAGCTGTTTTTGTAGATATCTAGTTCAAGGGTACAACAGCAGGCCCGTATGGTGCTTAAACTGGCAGTCAGCAGTCTTTAGCTTCTTTAATCCAGCAGGCTGTCTGCTGTTTTTTTTTTTGCCTCTGAGGACACCCATGGCCTGGTAGAGCAGGCTGCCAGGTACAAGGGCCTGCTGCAGCGTGACGATAACGGGCACGGCCCTAATTCCAGGCCATGCTCCGTGTGACCAGGGATGATGATCTCTTAAGCGTGCCACGTAGCGCAAATGTAAGAGATACAGCACGCAGTTCGCCTCTATCATCTGCCTCTGGCTCTCTCGTTAGGAGCATCCACGGTGTCTCGGTGGTCGAAACGCAGAGGCCAGGCGGGGCTGACTCCCCTCGTTGGGAGGGATGCACCCCTTGGACCCAGGACCTGTGACATGCACCAGCATGACCCTCCTTTAGCTAGCCTCGCCGTTATCAGTTTGGGTCAGAACCGTGCGCAGACCAGGAGTAGACCAGCTGCTGTGCCGACTGAATGCTTTCGATCTCTCCTCCTCTCCAGCGGCCCTCGACTGCCTGGTTTTGTCACTTCCTCTTTTCGGCACTCCTGTGCATCTTGGTTTTTTGTGCTGTCCTGCAGCCTCTTTCATCACGTCTAAAACGTTGTTGTTGTTGTTGTTGTTTTTGTTTTGATGATTTATTCATCTGCCTAATCAAACAAATTAATTTCTCAAAAAGGTTACTCCATTTCAGTATTGACTGAGTGCCATTTGAATACATCATAGACCTTATTTCTTTGTGTAACCAAGACATGAATCACAGATCGACTGGATTAATGGCCACATATTGGCTCCTGTCCTTATCATGAAGGGAACTGGTTCTTTGTACTTTTCCCAGGCTTCAGAAACAGAAACACCCCTGCTGGCTTCAGCCGTTTATAATTGTTGCAAAAGCAAACTTAGAAGTAAGTGGGCCTGCGTTTAAGATGTTAACTTCTCTCATCTTGTTGTTTGCCCCTAATGCTGGTTAGTCATGTTTGCCTCTTAACCCTGTCTTCAGTCATGAAAAGGCAAAACTCGGAACATTTGGCAGCTGCGTAGCAAACATCCTCTGTGTATTCGTATCGTGTCGGGTCTCAGATACAGGGCTCTGCTTTCGTCAGAACTCTTGCTCTCTTTGTGAAGTGCTCTTTGAAATGTGATTTTCTGATGCTGTTGCAATGCTAAGGCTAGGAAATTTATATATATGTAAACATGAAGGACTTAAGATTTAGGAATTTCCTTTCTTGCTGTAAAATGACAAAAAAAAAAAAAAAAAATCACGAGCCTATATCTGGCAGTGGAGTCGAGTGAAATTGCTTAATTGTTTTCTCTGTCACTGGATTGTCACCTGTGCCTTTTATGTAGGTTATCGATCCATTCATTTTCCATGCTGCTTATCTTGTGTAGGGTCATGGGGGGGCTTGGAACCTATCCCAGGGAGCGTAGCGCACCAGGCAGGGGACCCCCGGAATGGGGTGCCAACCCATCGCAGGGCACAATATCTCGGTCACTCACTCACTCTCTCTCACACACACACACACACACACACACACACACACACACACACACACACACACACACACACACACAGGCACTTTGGAAATACCAGTCAGCCTACAGTACATGTCTTTGGACTGTGGGGGGGGACCAGAGTAGTTGGAGGAAACTCCCAAAAGCATGGGAAGAAAATGCACGCCATTTCTGGATTAATTCATTATTTACTCATTTCTTGACATCTGGTGACACCCCAGACTTTGACTTCATTCCATCATTTCGCTCGTCAGCCAAAATGGCAGCCGGATTTTGTGTTTCTAGCCACGTGTTCTTCATTACAACTGAAAAGGTGTACCGGTTCAGCTCATCACCTGACCGTCAATGCTTCCAGTCACAGGCATTCTTTTGTTACCTAAGACGGCCTTGTATCGGTCTCTTATTTTTATTAAACATGAAACACTACAATGATCATTAAAAAGAATAAAAACTGCACACATACACTGGGCCACTAATACAAAATTTTTTTTGTTTAACAAAGTAAATTCTTCTCAAATTGTCTATTTGCTGCTGGTGGGAACTAATGGTTAGTGTGAGGTAGACTTGGGTGAGAATGGGCCCTGTTTTGTATTCAGTGTCTTAAAGTGGATCTGTTTCAGCCAGTAGGTGAGTCATCCCCCATCTAGGGGCTGGCTGGCTCTCTCACCCACTTTGTGCCCCCTCTTGAAGCCTTCCCTTTTCCCCTGGACCGTCTCGCCTTTAAATAACACAATTTGCACTCGTAAAGGTTAAGTGCTGAGTCGGAACCTCTGTTTGCCAGGATGACGGTAACACTCCCACCTGGTGATGGGAAAATAAGACAGCTCTGGGGGGGGGGGGGGGGGGGGGGGGGGGCGGGGGGGGCGGGGGGGGGGGGGGGGGGGGGGGGGGGGGGGGGGGGGGGG
>JABJVR010041306.1:5156-17105 GCA_025773905.1 Chitala chitala
CCCGGTGTGTCGGTGCTGCACTCTCCGGTGTCAGCTCCCCGGTGTGTCGGTGCTGCACTCTCCGGTGTCAGCTCCCCGGTGTGTCGGTGCTGCACTTTAAGTTAACACTGGGGAACTGCAGCCGAGCGTTTATGGAAGAGTGCTGATACGGCCGAGGAAGGTAAGGCGGGACTGGCCGGGACGGATTTACTCACTTTACTAAATACTCACGGACAGGTCTGTGTTCAGGTCTGTGTTACAGTGATCATGGTGTACAGTGACTGGCTCATGAGCACAGGCGTGCTGGAGACTACTGTGCAGACAATTACAAATTTATAATGTAAAACGCTGGATTGTAAATGTAAAACTTCCGCAGTTATCAGTTACATTGTCAAGTATGACAAACTTCTCCATACAGTGTGTCAGCTTGTACACACACTTCGCAAAAATGCACCAGGCATCATTTACTGAACACACATGTTGTGTATCCGAATACAGATCTGTAAAACAAATGCGCAATTAGGCAAAGTTTGAAATGTTCGCCGCTAATATAAACCCAAAATGTTAGATCTGCGTGAGAAACATTATTGGTATTATTGGTAAACCAGAAAATTTGTGACTTATTCGGTTTAGCAAAATATGCAAACTGTTTAACAAAGAGCGGGTTTGACGCAGAGTAGATGCGCTCTGTATTGAGATTAAAATCTCTCTCCAAACTACGACGTGAAGAAATCCAGCGTGACGTTTGTATCATTCAAATAGGGTGACGGGATTTCTTAGAATTAAGTTTCAATTTTTTATTGATTCCTAGATTGTATGTACTAATGAGACTGTTTGTACTCCACTAGACATTGATTAATTCTTTTATAAAATATAAAGTAAGTACAAGATTTGCTATGGTGTGTATTTTAGGAAATACTCAAACATTGGATGAAACTGGATTGCAGGTTATGATTAAATAATTTGGTTATGATGTTCAGTCCCACACTGGACTGTAGACCTGTGGGCATCTGATCCTGGTACGGCTGCCTTTACCGTCGGTCCACAGTACAAATGGGGACTTTTGCTGCACAGGAGCAGAGTTTCGGTCCTAAACATCATCGCAGAATAGATATTTAATAAATACAAAAACATGAATAGTTTCCTTGTATTTTCCCAGAAGTGAGGTTAACAGCTGATGTAATGTCAGTTTGCAGAAACATCCTCTTTGCTTCGGCATAGTACTTGGTTTAAAAGGCTGTAAGTAAAACTGTAAAATAGCAAACAGATTAAGGGTCGAAGACGTGCTCTGCTGACATGTGCCATGTCCGCACAGTTCCTTTCAGTTTATGTAATTGTAGATTCCTCGGACTGTTCCACTGACTGAGAGAAACCAGCTGGCCATGCCAGACCACAATTTACACTGAAACTCAGCAGTACTCTTCTTCAGTGAGGTGTGAGTTGTGTTGTATTGTTGTCTCCTCCTCCTCTTCCTCATTGTGTGAACTGTCATCCGACATTCCCTTTCAGCCCTCAGGAGCAGTGACTTTCTACAGACAGGATGAGTTGGGGAACGCTGTACACCCAGCTGGGTGGAGTGAACAGACACTCCACCAGCCTGGGCAAGATCTGGCTGTCGGTGCTCTTCATCTTCCGCATCATGATCCTGGTCCTGGCAGCAGAGAGCGTGTGGGGTGATGAGCAGTCTGACTTCACGTGCAACACACAGCAGCCCGGCTGCAAGAACGTGTGCTACGACCATTTCTTCCCTGTGTCGCACATCCGCCTGTGGTGTCTGCAGCTCATCTTCGTCTCCACGCCGGCACTCCTCGTTACTATGCACGTGGCCTACTACAAGCACGGAACCAAACAGACCATCCTGCGCAACAGCGGCGACAAGGCAGAGGAGGACCTGAAGACCCTCAAGATAAGTCGTGTGCACATCACGGGGCCACTGTGGTGGACCTATGCTGCAAGCCTGCTCTTTCGCCTGCTCTTTGAAGCTGGTTTTATGTATGCTCTTTACTTCATCTACGATGGCTTCCGTATGCCTCGACTGGTAAAATGTGAACAGTGGCCTTGCCCCAACAAAGTGGACTGTTTTATTTCCCGGCCTACCGAGAAGACCATCTTCACCATCTTCATGGTGGTCACCTCGGCCCTGTGCGTCGTGCTTAACGTGGCAGAGCTTTTTTACCTGGTCGCTAAGGCGCTCATGAGGTGTTCAGGAGGCTCCAGCAGAGGGCGCTCTTTCACCTCTTCAGACCATGAGTCCAGAGACAAGGCTTCATTACAGAACAAGAAAAATGAGATGTTACTGTCTTCCAGCTCAGCACACTGAGCTGGTTTCTCTCTCTGCCTAAGCAGTTCCGTTATCATCACAAACACAAGACTATGTAGATGGGTTTTCAGTTTCCTACTGCAGAAGTTTTACTGCTCTGATTAAAATACCTACTGCTGACAAACAGTATAAATATATTGTTATATTTTCCAGTTAAGCACTCTGCTGTGGTACTGAAGCTCAACAACTGCTTGAGCTCGTCATTAACCTGTCTTGGGACTTGGCTCAACACTGACATCTGGTGGAAAACTGTTACACTATAAAGAGACCGTAATGTTCATGGTACGGTGATATTTAATTTTTATACATAAACTGTTCCAAGCCAGTGATCAGATACAGTAAATGAATGTTTGTAAAGGTATGGAATATAAAAGATTTAACGATTCCCAAGATACAGGCACACACACACACACACACACACACACACTCTCAACTTCAGTAACATGATCATAGTGAGTTGAATCATTTTGTGAAAGTAATATGAATGCAGTGTTAATTAATTATTAATTAATAAATTAAAATTTATTTAATTCAATTTTGTTTTCTGTCTAACAAAACCTACAGTGTAACATGACTGAAATAAAATTACATTTATAAAACATGACAGTAAAGTCAGATGGGCATGATGTCTGATTGCATTCTGGTGTCATTCCTTGGTAGATATGAAATGCAGGTTGCTGCATCTGTCTTGGGACTCACTGATCGATGGTGTTCCAGTTTTGGCATCTCAGAGTTTGCCAGGACTTTGAACCTTGCTGTGTTCAGCTTAGTTTGTACAGCTGTAGTTCCACCTGAAACCATATTTTGGATTGTATCGGTACTCAAGGACGGCAGCATTTAATGCTGGATTGATAACTTTGTTATGCACCTTAACTGTATTAACTTTGTTTGCGGTATTTTATGAACAAACAGTGTTTGTGGGCAGTAATAAAGGTACCCTCAATAAAACTGAAGTTTAGCCCAAACAGGTACCACAGCACACACTGTGTTACTGTCAGAGCAATATATGAAGTCCTTATTTCACGTTACAATAGTTTTAAAAGTAGCAATTAGAAATTAGAAATTTATTACCAAGTACAAACATCTACACTGCTTTTATGCTGCTGCAATTTTATAAATAAGGATGATTACTTGTAGTTTGTGTTTAGTGACCAATACATGTGATCAGACGCATATAAACAATGTCATTTCCTCTTCGTGCATTAACACTGATTTACCACTTTTGGTAGTTGAATATATGGCCAGAAGAGGGCGACACTATTCAACTGAAATTGGTCAAGGTTTATAGAGCAATAATCATGAAATACCGTTTATTTTTTAAACCCCCACATAGAATGATACTTCATACTTCATTTTATGTTTTTAACATGTTCTGAAACTTGTTTTTCAATTATAAACTAGAAATCATGGTTACAAGATTAATCACAATTCCATAACTGTGTGCACTTAAAATTAAAGTGATGACTGAAAATTTTAAAATTATAATTTTTAAATCTGCTTTGAAACATTTCAGTGGCTGAGCAGATCTTGTGTGTTCTTGTACTGTGTCACTTTGTCTGTAGTGTATGGAGTAGGTTTCACTGTTATTCAGTTTCCCATAACAAAATATCACAGTTATATTGGCATGTACAGCAGTGCCAGCAGCAGTAATTACTGTGAGCTACGGAGACTGTCGTGGGAAGGCTAAATCAAAGAAGAGGTCTTCAGTTGGGATTTTATAACTGAGACCGAATCAGCATCCCGTACGTATCCAGGCAGACTATTCCATAGACTAGGGGCTCTGTAACTGACAGCTCTAGCACCAATACTTTTCTGTATGCGTGGAACTGAGAGAAGTCCTGCATTCTGAGGTCATAGGGAATAATTTGAAGTATATGTATTAATCAACTCTGTTAGATATACTGGTGCTTTGCCTTTGAGTGCCTTATATGTTAACAAGAGAACTTTGAAATCAGTTCTGTACTTAACAGGAAGCCAGTAAAGTGAGGATAGTATGGGACTTACATGGTCGTACTTTCTGCTTCCCGTGATAATTCTAGCTGTTGCATTTTGGATGCACTGCAAAATGTTTAGTGTTTGGTTTGTACTTTCAGACAGTAAAGCATTACAGTAGTCTAACCAACTATGAACAAAAGCATGCACAATGTTCTCTGTATCTTCTGCATTAAGAAAACAGCACAGCCCTGCAATATTTCTCAGCTGCAGGAAGCATGTCTGTGAAACTGCATTAACATGAGAACCAAAGGAGGGTTTTGAGTCTAAAATGACATCTAAATTACTCACTGAGTCGCTAATAGAGAAACAGAGGTCATCATCGGCATAGGTATGATAGTTGACATTATATTTACATATAATATTACCTAAAGGTAGCATGTAAAGGGAGAAGAGTATTGGGCCCAGCATAGACCTCTGTGGTACTCCATATCTAAGTGGTGACATGGGTGACGGTGCACTGTCATTTGACATTTGAACATAATAGTTACGGTTTGTGAGATAAATAATTAAACCACCTAAGAACAGTTCCATAAAGGCCCACGACACTTTGAAGCTGGTTTTTCAGAATATAGTGATCAATTGTATCAAAGGCAGCACTAATAGAACAAGAGCCGTCATGTACACCAGTAATGTAACGTTTTAATGTAATACCTGGAAGCTTTGCACTTCAGATGAACTTGTGACTCTGAGTTGCCCTAAGTAAGTAATACTGTGTAAGCCCTGGAGCAGCTCCGCATACAGAGTCTATTGCCCTGTATTCTGTTACTGTGGTCCAAAATGGATAATCATCATTGAAAATGGACATTAAAAAAAATAATTTATGTTTCTGGTCTATCAGATATAAATGTATTTCCAGTTCTCAGTATATTGTCATGTCATGCTTCTAGCCACCGTCTGGGGCTCCGTGAGAACATCTGAGTTTGAGCACTTATCAGTTCAGATATAGACTGATCATGCTATCATTCTCTTGGATAATGTTTGTAAAGAAATTCAAGGACAACAATCAAAGCCGCCAAGTATTTTTCAGAAAATCATAAATTAAACAAAGGAACAAAATAACTAACATTTTAAAGATGACCAGCTTTTTAACACAGTCAACAGGAACGCCAGTGCGACAGAGTGTGCGCAGCCGCGAGCCTGGTGTGATTAGCGTTTCGGTGGCACTCTGGGCGTGGCGTGGCGTCCTGCACAGCCATGACTCTCAGCACTCAGTCATGCATGGTCACACAACGTGACAGCCGCGATGGCTGCGAGCGGACGGCAGCTGCGCTTCGCGGAACCCCGTCTCCGAGCTGCACGCGCCGCCCATCACTAGCCCTTTGCGCAAGAATCCACGTGTGAAGAATCCACGTGTGAAGAATCCACGTGTGAAGAAGGGTGCGCTTTAGTACGTTGGCTGCTTGGCTGCATTCAGGAGAGTTGGTAAGCTGGCAGTGCCCGTAGGATTCTTAAGCGGGGGTGGGGAAAGGGGAGGGCTGCTGCCCCCCAGGGCGATGCGTGTACCGTCCCGCACCTTCACACGCTGACCGCAGCAGGTAATACCGGCCCCATGGCAGCCTGCGCTTCTGCCTTACTTCATCTTGGTACAACTGTAGGATTCATTCTGCGTAGCGCCACTTTTTGTCTTAAATAATATGCGTTTTGTGATTTAATGGCTTTTAGTTGTTTTATTAGTATTGCTTTCTTGTTTTTTACTCTTAATTATGAGGAGCTGCGGGAACCTCGCTGGGTTTACATCTCAGGTTAGACTCACGGAGCGGACCGTGGCTGGCCTGTCACTTAACACTCATGTTATGGATTTTAATACAACTGTTTCAAAACCAAAAGTGAGAGTAGTGACACCATGCACACCTGAAGTATAAATGAAATTACAAAATTTAAAATATTTACATAGACAAAGGTTTCACATTACACGCTGTTAATTGTCTGGAAAATATATAACAAAATATAACATATAGGTATCATATAAGTGGGAAAAAATAAAGCTACACATTAACGAAAATAATATTAATGTCATATGTAACAGACATAAAATAAAGTTACTTATATTATTTCTCATGTTAAAATATAAATATTAAGGGTATAAAGACTACTGTAAGACACTTGTACTCTCCTTCATATTAAACTATTAAAGTTGTGCCTTTCAGTTTGCAGCCGACAGACGAGTTCAGTATTTTTTGGCATCAGCATTTCGGATTGTGATGAGTGCACCATTCGAGGAGGGGCTCTCCTTCACACAGTGTGAGTTTGAATCCCCTGTGAACACAGTGCTCAGCGAGCTTCAGACCAGTGAGCTTCAGATCAGTGGGCTTCAGACCAGTGAGCTTCAGATCAGCGAGCTTCAGGTCAGCGAGCTTCAGACCAGCGAGCTTCAGACCAGCGAGCATCAGACCAGTGAGCTTCAGATCAGTGGGCTTCAGACCAGTGAGCTTCAGATCAGTGGGCTTCAGGTCAGTGAGCTTCAGATCAGCGGGCTTCAGGTCAGCGAGCTTCAGGTCAGTGAGCTTCAGACCAGCGAGCTTCAGACCAGCGAGCTTCAGATCAGAGAGGTTGAGATCAGCGAGCTTTAGACCAGTGAGCTTCAGACCATCGAGCTTCAGACCAGCAAGCTTCAGATCAGCGAGCTTCAGATCAGCGAGCTTCAGATCAGCGAGCTTCAGGTCAGTGAGCGTTAGACCAGCGAGCTTCAGATCAGTGAGCTTCAGGTCAGCAAACTTCATTAATGGATGCTAATCAATTTTCATGGTACCCATCATACACAATAAAAATGTTATGCATTTTTATTTCCATTCTTTCCTTCCCAATATCTACAATTTTCGACTTTGAACACGATAAACGAAAAGTGCTCGGTTAACTACAAAATGTGCAGTTTTAAGATATTAAACATAGTTTCAGTCAAATGTAGTAACTGTTCCATCGTGTCCGTTGTGTGAACTTCGTCAGTTCAGCCCCACTGCCTACTGTAGACGAATGGCTGACAGTGTACAGTCAGCATATGCGTGTGTGTAAATAGGCTGCATGCTGTCTCGGTGGTGCGGCGCGTGAGGATGCTTTCTGACAGGAGTGCGTGTGAGTACTGTACATCGCATCATCTGGCGCATCGCAGCATTGCAGCCTTCAGTGTTTTACACAACATCAGCTCGTTTTCACATTGTACTTTGCAATACCAGCTAATTATGCGAATGAAAGTGCATTTTGCATCTTTGCATCACTGCAAAAAAAGGGTATTGAGTGTAAAAACAGCTGTGAAGCCATGTAATGAGAAGGTCTGACTGTGCTGAACACACATGTTTTTGTTTATAATTTATTAACACGTATGGAATATGATGGAGTCTTTTATACATTGAAGAACTCTATGCAAAAATTGGAAATTTTCTGTAAATGTTTCTAGTATTAACGTAAATATAAAGCGCTGTTTCATTGCCACGTCGAACAAACCCTGGAATGTTCAGTTAATCGGTTTTATTTTTTTTTTTACAGCAAAATGTTATGCTCATTTCTGCATCAAATCAGATGATGGTGACGAACTCATGTTCTCACGTATATAGTTTGTCTTTGCACAAGTATGGCAGTAGAGCTGCAGCCCTTAAACACAAGTGTGGTTAAACAGCTGACGAGTCCATCCATCCATCCATCCATCCATTGCCAAACTGCTTATCCTGTTCAGGGTTGCTGGCAGCCTGGGGACTACTGTCAAACCCACAGAAATAATTAGAAAGCCACGTACACATATATACTGACTGGTCAGCTGACTGATACGGGTGATACAGGGTTACTATGGTAACCCTAAATCTACCGGTATCTGATCATATTACAAATGTGCAAAGATAACCAGTAAATCTTTGTAATTTCACAGTCCCCATTTATCTTTCAGTTGTTGCATGTTGCTTCTCACCTTAGCGAATATAAACCAATATATGGTCTTGTTCTTCTTACCTATTTAGTTTACACCAAAATACTGGTCGGTTTTCTCAGTGTGATACAACAGCCTGGAGAATCAAAGGTTTGAGAGAGACATTTCAAGTTATTAATTTTAAAATAAATAAAGATGAGGATGTGTGATTGGATTCAGCATTGGTAGAGACCAAATAGACCCCAGCTCTGGGTACTCGTACAATATTGGTAGGGTGTCCATAGCCAAATCTATACCACTGAATGAAGAAAGGCGTTTTTAAAGCGGTTTTAAAATGTGAGACAGACAGAATGTTATGGACACAACGCCAGACAGGACAAACACAATGTCCATTAGTCAGACAGACAGACGGTCAGTGTCACCTGAGCCTTACTGTTGTACACAAAGACAAAAGTGAGCCTAACCTTTGAGCAGTAACACAACAGGCTGACTCTGTAGTCTCATGTGTCCTAATACCCCTATTAAAGGTGAAACTTAAAAGTGAATTCCTGGACTTATACTGTAAAGTTACAATGTATTTTGATGCTCATTCTTGACAAAACACACACACACACACACACACACACACACACACACACATACACACTTGGACCTAACCTACTCTGTGAGTTTCTCTCTCTCTCACACACACACACACACACACACACACACACACACGTATACAGAGTAACGATGCCCACACGCACGCATGTACACACACACATACACATACACACACATATACAGAGAGTAACAATGCACATACACACACACAACACACACACGTATACAGAGAGCAACAATGCACACACACACACGTATACAGAGAGTAACGATGTGCACACACACACACACACACACACACACACACACGTATACAGAGAGTAACAATGCACACACACACACACATATACAGAGAGTAACGATGCACAGACACACACACACTTATACAGAGAGTAACAATGCCCACACACACACACACACACACACACACACACATACAGGGAGTAACGATGTACACACACATGTATACAGAGAGTGACCGCACACACAGACAGATAAATACACACACACATACAGAGAGTAATGCCCACACATGCACACACACACGTATACAGAGAGTAACGATGCACATACACACAGACACACACACACATACAGGGAGTATCGATGCACACACACACATACACAGAGAGTGACCACACACAGACAGATAAATACACACACATACAGAGAGTAATGTTGCGCACACACACACACACACACACACACATACACAAAGTCACCTACCCACTCTCCTCTATACACACCTCCTACCTGGCTTCTGTCCGTCTCTCCTGACACCTGAATTCGTTCCTTTTCCTCCTCCTCCTCCTGCCCCTCAGGAGCCAGGCTGTCAGGATGGGTGACTGGAGTTTCCTGGGCCGGCTGCTGGAGAACGCTCAGGAGCACTCAACGGTGATCGGCAAGGTTTGGCTCACCGTGCTCTTCATCTTCCGCATCCTGGTTCTGGGTGCGGCTGCGGAGGAGGTGTGGGGTGACGAGCAGTCCGACTTCACCTGCAACACGCAGCAGCCCGGCTGTGAGAACGTCTGCTATGACGAGGCCTTCCCCATCTCACACATCCGCTTCTGGGTGCTGCAGATCATCTTTGTGTCGACGCCCACACTCATCTACTTGGGCCACGTGCTGCACATCGTACGCATGGAGGAAAGGCGGAAGGAGAAGGAGGAGGAGCTGCGCAAGGCGGCCCTCCTTCACATGGAGCAAGAGCTCCTCTGTAAAGAAGGAGGAGCAGATGACGAGGACGCAGGAGGCAAGGGCAGGAAGGGGAAGCCACCTATCCGAGACGAACACGGCAAGATTCGCATCCGGGGGGCTCTGCTGCGGACGTACGTCTTTAACATCATCTTCAAGACCGTGTTTGAGATCGGCTTCATCGTGGGGCAGTACTTCCTGTACGGTTTCAGACTGATGCCCCTGTACAAGTGCTCCAGGTGGCCCTGCCCAAACACCGTAGACTGCTTCCTCTCCCGGCCCACAGAGAAAACCATTTTCATTATCTTCATGCTCGTGGTGGCCTTTGTCTCCTTGGTGCTGAACCTGCTGGAGATCTACCACCTGGGCTGGAAGAAGCTCAAACAGGAAGAAGTGTGTGAATGGGAGTCGCCAGCCAACACAAACATGGTGACAGAGGCAGAGTCTGTGGCCCTGAGCCGCCACGCCCCCCCACCTCTGACCATAGGCTATCCACCCAACTACACAGAAGCAACGGATTCACTGACTAGTGAGGCAAAGATGGACGCCCTGCTGGAGGTGTCCTCTCCCCTCTATAGGGGGCGCCAGTGGGCAGGCAGTAACAACCACAAACTGGTCTCTGAGCAGAACCGCATCAACATGGTGGCTGAGCAGCAAACTCAAGGGAGGATAGCCACGTCTCTTCCCTCTTCCTCCTCCTCCTCCTCCTCCTCCTCCTCTTCTGTTGCCAACAGCAGCACACAGCCTAGCAGGAGCGTCAGCCAAATGCCCCCTGTTAGCTCCAGTGAGGGGAGCGCTGGCCACCTGACAGGTAGACCTGAACAGGGCCTCCACACCACCACCGTGGAGATGCACCAGGCTCCGCCCATGCTGTCTACAGACGCCAGGCGTCTTAGCAAGGCCAGCAAGGCTGGCAGCGCCAGGGCTCGGCCTGACGACCTGGCCGTTTAGGCCCCCCTCCCCCCGCCCCCACACAGGCAGCGTGCAGCAGGGGCTGGAGGTGAAGATGTGTGGGGAGCTGCACAACAGTACGGTCAGTGAGTTATAGCTTCTCGCAGGCAGGAGCATCGTGGTGTTTATACAGGCATTACCTGAAGACAGGTGGCCTCGAAGGGAGACGCAGAAGCAGAGCCACTGGCAAGCACACTTGTAGATGACCTGTAGACAACCACTTCAAGACCCTTTCTGGTCTCAGTTTTGTCTGAGATTTTTAAGAAACAGTGTGTTATTTCTCCAATATTTATGTCATGGTTTTAATATCTAAAGCAATCTAGGGTTTCTTTGGACTGGTATGTGTTGATTATTAATTCTGAAAATCCAGAAAGCCTGTGAATGGAAGCTGTTTAATTCAGCCAGCAGACGGAGCGGAGGAGGTCTACACAGCTGTCCGTGAGTTCAGTGATGGGTGTGGCTGCTGTCACATCAGGCCCGTTGTTGGACCTCCAGTCCATTGGCTCAGGTTTATATGATCAGACACATCACTCAGGGTGAATTTCATGACCTCCTCTTCCTCAGTGCAGATAAAACAGACCAGAACCATACTTTGAATGTTCCTAAGCTGAAATGCCCGATGCCAGTGTCGGTGATTACAGTCAGAGAAGTCTGAGGCATTTAATTGACATGTAGTTTTACCAATTATAAGAACAAGGGTAATTTTTGTAAAAGATAAACTGTAAGATGCTGAGGTAGACTGGTATGTAAATTAATCTTTATTACAGTAGGTAGAAATGTTTTATTGATTAAATATTTAATGAACTATTACTTGAAGCAAACCCGTAATTGTAAAAATGACTTTTTTCCACTTTGAAAAGCTCATGTAATTTATAATATATTTAGCTTATCCACTAACAGTAGGTCAGGGTTTAACTTCCTCTCTTTTAATGCCCAGATTTTCTCTCTGTGTCAAATCCGAGCTTTTTAATAAGGAGCGACCACCTAGAACTTGTATAAGTTTTCTGTTGTTCAAAGAATGGAGGTGAAACCTGTAAGCGGGAAGCTACAACTC
>JABJVR010041317.1:0-31613 GCA_025773905.1 Chitala chitala
ACAAAACGGTTATTCTGTGGTGTAATTAAAATCTGAAATATATAGCATTTAAACTAAGTTATTCATTCATCAAACCCTTTTATCCAAAGCGACTTACATTTCACATACGGGTTACAATGAGCTAGCACTGGGTATCTTGCTCAAGGACACACCTGGTGGCTGGGCTGGGATTCGAACCAGGATACCCACTGAGCCACCAGGTTGCCTACAAGTGCCAAAGTATTCCTAAATCCAGGAATGCTTAGATTTACACAGAACTCCCACTAGGAGTCCAGTTGAGTCAGGAGGACAGATACCTAACATGTACCCAATGATGTCACATGTTGTTGCCACAGAGGGATCTGAGTACTGGGCCAGGTCTGTGGAGGGTGAGGTCACAATGACACGTGTCTCCTCCTGCTCGCCAGGCCACTGGCGCAGGAAGGTGGCCAGTACCCGCCTTTCCATGAAGGGTTGCTGGACCAGAATCACTCTGTGAGCTGGGAGTCACACAGGAAGGAAAGGACATGAGCTGTCACAAGCTGCTGTGGAAGTCCTCTCCTCCATTGCCTCAATCCCCAAAAAGTTACCATTAAATCGTCCAATCAACAATGTACAAAACATCAGAATGCTCTCAATATAAAGTACAATCTAACTGGTAACAGACAAAGTTGAGAAGGACCTTAAGGTTAATAATACTGAGAGCTATAAAAGTAAATTTCAAATAATTTTCTACAATTTACACAATGTTCTCTGCATTTACTCATTCCAGGGCTGGCAAATTTAAAAAATCCCTGGTAGCCCTTCAGGCAGGCACTCTTCAGAGTTTGGTAGCCCGAAATGAATTTAAGGAGCCAGAATAAAAAAAGACATTATTTTAAATATAGAATATTGTTATGGAGACAAAACATCAATCAAAAATATTTTAAAAACACAAATAATCATATAAAATAATCAAATTACAATCATCAATAGAAATATTTGGTTCCAAATGAACTGAAAATTCTATGAACTTGTAAGAACAATACAGAACATAATTCAGTCTGTGTCAGATTCTGAATCTGAAATATCAACAGAAGTCACAGATAAGAAAATGCCACTTGATGCTGAGGGCATAGCATCTCCTTCATCAGCTTTCTCCTCCTGTGCATCGGTCTCCACTTCTCTGCTCTTTGTTCTTGTTGGGGTTTTATGTTCAGGTGTGTGACAAATCAGTACTGCCGCTCGCTATACACAATTGGCGCGATCGCGAATTGAAAGTGAAAAAGCGAGCGCGCATTCAAACGTGATTTCAATACCCCACATATTTATAGTGGCTCCCCAATGCCCGAAAATGAAATACAACATAATTACCCGACCAAATTAGAGAGGGAATGCAAAAGCATTGAAATATATTTTTCCTCCCTATAAGACAGCCCGACGGGCAGGGCAGAAATACATTTTGGAAGCTCGACTGGATGACACAACACCCCCGGGATGTCGAGCTAGCGATTTTGCGAGCCCAGGTTAGGGTTAAGACCAGGGGAGAGGCTGGAGCTAGGGTTAGGGTTAAGACCAGGACAGGGGCTGGTGCTAGGGTTAGGGTTAGGGTTAGGGTTAGGGTTAGGACCAGGAGAGGGGCTACAGCTAGGGTTAGGGTTAGGACTAGGAGAGGGGCTGGAGCTAGGATTAGGTTTAGGACCAGGAGAGGGGCTGGAGCTAGGGTTAGGGTTAGGACCAGGAGAGGAGCTAGAGCTAGGGTTAGGGTTAGGACCAGGAGAGGGGCTGGAGCTAGGGTTAGGGTTAGGACCAGGGGAGTGGCTACAGCTAGGGTTAGAATTAGGACCAGGAGAGGGGCTGGAGCTACAGTTAGGGTTAGGACCAGGAGAGAGGCTGAAGCTAGGGTTAGGGTTAGGACCAGGAGAGGATCTAGAGCTAGGGTTAGGGTTAGGACCAGGGGAGGGGTTGGAGCTAGGGTTAGGGTTAGGACCAGGAGAGGAGCTAGAGCTAGGGTTAGGGCTAGGACCAGGACAGGGGCTGGAGCTAGGGTTAGGGTTTGGGCAAAGAGAGAGGCTGGAGCTAGGGTTAGGGTTAGGACAAGGAGAGGGGCTGGAGCTACAGTTAGGGTTAGGATTAGGAGAGGGGCTGGAGCTAGGGTTAGGGTTAGGACCAGGGGAGGGGCTGGAGCTAGGGTTAGGGTTAGGACCAGGGGAGGGGCTAGAGCTAGGACCATGAGAGAGGCTGGAGCTAGGGTTAGGGTTTGGGCAAAGAGAGAGGCTGGAGCTAGGGTTAGGGTTAGGACCAGAACAGGGGCCGGAGGCAGGGTTAGGGTTAGGACCAGGAGAGGAGCTAGAGCTAGGGTTAGCACCAGGAGAGGGGCTGGAGCTAGGGTTAGGGTTAGGACCAGGTGAGTGGCTAGAGCTAGGGTTAGAGTTAGGACTAGGAGAGGGGCTGGAGCTACAGTTAGGGTTAGGACCAGGAGAGGAGCTAGAGCTAGGGTTAGGGTTAAGACCAGGGGAGAGGCTGGAGCTAGGGTTAGGGTTAAGACCAGGATAGGGGCTGGTGCTAGGGTTAGGGTTAGGACCAGGAGAGGGGCTACAGCTAGGGTTAGGGTTAGGACCAGGAGAGGGGCTGGAGCTACAGCTAGGGTTACGATCAGGAGAGGGGCTAGAGCTAGGGTTAGGGTTAGGACCAGGGGAGGGGCTGGAGCTAGGGTTAGGGTTAGGACCAGGAGAGGAGCTAGAGCTAGGGTTAGGATTAGGACCAGGAGAGGGCCTGGAGGTAGGGTTAGCAGGGCTTGCAAATTTTGAAAATCTCTGGTAGCCCTTTGGGCAGGTACTCTTCAGATTTTGGTAACCCAAAATGAATTTAAGTAGCCAGAATAAAAAAAGACATTATTTTAAATATAGAATATTGTAAAGGAGACAAAACATCAATCAAAAACATTTTAAAAATACAAATAATTGTAAAAAATAATCAAATTACAATCATCAATACAAATATTTGGTTGTAACTGATAAGATAGCCTGATAGGCAAGGCAGAAATACATTTTGGTAGCCCAACTGGATGTCACAATAGCCGCGGGACGTCAGGCTAGTGATTTTGCGAGCCCCGCATTCACATGTATTCACAAAAATGCTGACACAGCTTACTTTACATATCTGTCTGTTGCTCTTTAAAGAAAGCTACTAAGACAGTAACATGCGAGTGCTCTTGAACATTTCACTGGGTATAAGCAGATGCTCCCTCTTGTGGCAGAACAGTGTTATGACTCATCTGATGAAAAATTTTCCGTGTAACAGACAATGTAGCAATTCAGTAGCTATACAGGTAACGTTTGAAAATAATTATTGGTACCAAGAACACATCTTCAACTTTCTGTAAAATGCAAATTAATAACATTTCATAATACTGGAGTACACATACAAACATTTATCCTTTCTTTAATGTATTTTTAATTTATTATGCGTTTTCCCTTATTTCTTTCTTAAAAATTTTCTTCCACATGTTATCCAATAACTGTACAACTGTTGGTTGTTTTTAGTTATACCCATTTTCCTGCTCAGTAAAATGTTATACTCATTACTTACATGTTGCAAATATTAAGTGCTCCAAACATAAGTAGGCAACTGAGAATTAGTGAGGTGTCACTGTATGTCCATTAAATTACAGAAATCAACATATTCTATATTTATGGTTGTCATATATTTCACACGGCTGCTTTAGAAACTGGCCATTACACAGTATGTACTTACTGAAAAAGGAAGTGTTTACTGTTCCATCTGTGCACTTTGTGTGGGATTCAGAACGTACATTTGAACATACTACAATATCACATCTGGCTGGCATATCAACCTCTGATCAGTGAATCTGGATGATGAAAACAGATATTCCTCCACTGAACCTTTTGGAATTATAGAACTGAGCAGTGTCATCTACTGTTTGCACACTTTGGACTTTGGCGACATGTACCATTGTCATCCTGGTACTTTTTTGTATGCTCATTAATGCATATTATGGTTTTAGACACTCATATTTTTCTGGAAGAATTCTGAACACTGCCAAAGAATAAGGAAAAACCCCTCTCACCTGGTACATTGTGCTTCCTCAGGACTTGGTAAGACAGTTTGATGTTCTCCCCTGTGTTGGTGGCCTGTGTTTCCAGAAGGATCTTGTCTCTTGGAACACCCTTTTTCAGAGCAACTTCCATAAAGGCTTCTGCCTCTGTACAGTGCCACACACCTAGAGAGTATTAAGGGAAAACATTGTCACCAATAGAGATGGAATTATTAGTTAGAATGTAGGAAACTCTGGCAGCGCATATGTGTCAACTCCAGACCAAACTCCAGACTATACCTGCAGTCCGTCTGCCCAGGTAACCTGTGAAGAGCAGCCAAGGGGCCCAACCCTCTAGGAAAAGGTTGGCTGATCTTTCAGCCACACGCAGGTCATGACAGCCAAGGCCAATAATAACATCACTCTGAAAGAAGAATGTTTTCTTTAAGGGCTACACAACGTCTCAAGCTGCCTTCTCTGATCAACCAAACATGTGTAATAGAACACATATATGCAAACAAATGATAAATGACAGTGTCACTCAAACAACAACCCTGTAATTTAAAAGCAACCAAATGAGCTGGACACACATTGTATCAACAGACATGGCTTACCTTTTCTAGGGGCTGTTGAAGGCGCAAGTAATTCCACAGAACCAAAGCCCATTTTTGGCACTCTTCATCCATTCCCTTTACATGGTCTCCTGTAAAAAAAAAAAAAAAAAAAAAAAAGACATCAGTCTGAGGAAAGACAACACTGCGCAAGAATTCCCCTCTTCCTCTCAAGTGACCCACCATTTATTCTGTGTATCATTTTGTTGTTGTGATGCTTACGCTCACAAATTGTGCAGCTATCGGCAAGAGTACTATAACAGCTTCTTACCAGTGTAAACTACATAAAGCACAGAAAACGGAGTGTAGCAAACAGGAAGCTTAACTGGCCAATGAGAAGACGCGTTGCCCAGGGGTATACTACAATACTGTACAATAAAACAGACAGACGGTTCAGCACAATAGGTTTAAGTTTTTTCAGAACTAAGCAGTTCTCACGAGACATTTACTGATATAGGGCACTGCCTTTCTCAATTCTAGCAACACAGGATGAAAGTGAGTGCTCAAATATGCTTATATGTTCTCCTCTAAAAATTAGCTACAGCCTATTTGTTAGCTACTGGGTATCAGTATTTTTCGTTAACTGCAACAAATTACCAACATACAGTTACTGCCTACTTACCAACTTACCACTTACTATTACTGGCTAGAATTGGTGCTGAGAACGGTAGATCGGTTCTAAACCATCAGCACAGGGCTATTCCTTACAGGAAGCACAGGCAGAGAGATGCAATGTGTGTGTGTGTGTCTGTGTGGAAGATCATGTGACTGGAGGCTGCACTGGTGCTCTTTATCCAAGTCCTGCACGTCCCCTTTAGCTCAGCATCCAGCGTGTCACCTGATCTGCATCCATCTGTTAATAAAAAATAGACTACAGCTTGCACTCTCTCTCTCTCTCTCTCCCTCTCCCTCTTTCTCTACCTCTCTCTACCAGTCTGGAGTTAGCAACAATTCAGAAGAAACATATGGCACTGCAGGCTGACTTAGACAACAGTAAATATTTGTTTTTGCTATATTAAACAGAAAAATAACGAAGGCTTCATTTGAATACACCTCAATTCTAAGTTGACCCAGGAATGACAGCCGTATAATCATCTGCAGCCATCCAGGACCGTGCTTTGACACCTCTGCTGTACAGGACAAGCAGTTGGAAAATGTCTGTGCACTGTCTTCTCTACATGTTTTCACCTTTAACGTAAGACACCCTGATAAAGACAACGGTCCAGCTTCTCAAACACTTTACAAACCACATTATGACAATGAATCTAATTATCACAAAAATTTACTCAAATATACCAAAATACAGAGCGTTCACAGAAAACCACAAGTGTAATAACACACAGCCACTTCCTTCTTTAGTACTGCCAACTAAATCGCCGCTTGTCTTTGAAGAGCAAGAAAAAGTAACAAACTAAAACACCAACTTTAAATTACAGTTCAAAAACTGGCCAGGAGATGCGCTAAACTGTTCAATCAAAAACAAAAGATATGCAGGACAGGCTGGTAAGATTCCACATCAGCATCATGTCTTTTGAAATAACTTAGTTTGTCACAAAGAACATTTAAACTGGTTGGTGTACCAATTTACGTCAGCACACATAATGGGTAATGTAAAGATCCGCATACTTATAGAAAGCTTTTCACTTTGTTACAGTTAATCCACTTTATCTGGGACTGCTCTAAAATGTTTTAATCTGTTCTGTAGTTGCCATGCTGATAAATTGCACATAAATGTATAGTTTACAAATAGTTGAGAACCAGGAAAACTTTGGGTACCACAAAAGACTCTGGGAAGCAAATGTGGAACTGGGTGTGTTTAGGCACTACCAACCGGTTACTGAGTGCGTTTAGGCACTACCAACCGGTTACTGGGTGTGTTTAGGCACTACCAACCGGTTACTGAGTGCGTTTAGGCACTGCCAACCGGTAACTGAGTGCGTTTAGGCACTACCAACCGGTTACTGACTGCGTTTAGGCACTGCCAACCGGTTACTGAGTGCATTTAGGCACTGCCAACCGGTTACTGAGTGCATTTAGGCACTGCCAACCGGTTACTGAGTGCGTTTAGGCACTGCCAACTGGTAACTGAGTGTGTTTAGGCACTGCCAACTGGTAACGGAGTCTCCATCCACTACTCAATGTGGAGCTGTCGCCTCAGCTCACGAGTTTATCATAGATTGCATCACAGATTAGACCAAAAACCTCGTACATATAACTGCATGTTCTGTCTCTATTTAAAGAGGTACGGTATTCAAAATTCATCTGGATGACTGAAAATATTGACAGAATATGGAAAAGGGGGTACAAAAGAATACAAAAATAAAGGCCAGTTCATCTTCACTTATAAACAAAAAAGCATAAAAATACCAGATTCACCAAAGAATAATTTATTGAAGCATTAGTGTACAGTGCTTATTGTGAACAGCAGTGCTTTCTTCCAGCCTCAGGGGTTACACAGCAAGTCCAGCTACCACTTCAGAGGTTTTACCCCAATGCTCTCCTCAGCTTCCAAGTATCCATCATAAAGTTCCCGAAGGTGAAGGATCAGCTCCTCCACATTGTGGCCCGTGAGAGCCGAGACGGGAATGACTCTGTACGCCTCGCGGCCTCTCAGCTTCGCCAGGTTTTTGTGGGCTTCGGGAAGGTCCATTTTATTGGCCACGATGGCCTGTGGGCGCCGGGACAGGCCGGGCTCGTACTGCTCCAGCTCAAAGCGCAGGTCTTCCAGCTGGGCCTGAGGATCATCCGCAGAAAGGTCCAGGACAAATAGCAGGAAGCGGCAGCGCTCTATGTGCCGCAGAAAGGACACCCCCAAGCCACGGTTCAGGTGAGCGCCTCGAATGATTCCAGGAATATCTGCCACTGGCCATTACAAAGAGCAAGCGTGTTAGTGACTCTGGGAGACTCGCATATGTTAGGGGCTCCAAAAGAACATGTAAATACGGTGGAAAGATTTAAGAATTATAGATGCTGTTTCTGCACCTGCCACTTGCTCGTAGTCCTGATACCGCACGATGCCAACGTGTGGGTTGAGCGTGGTGAATGGGTACGCAGCTACTCTTGGTTTGGCATTAGATATGGCCCTTAAAAGAGAGGACTTGCCTGCATTTGGAAAGCCAACCTGAAGACGAAGGCATACTTGTGTTATGACGCCTTCATGTTGAGATACGGCCTTAAACACTGTATTTGTAAAAACATGGATGTTTGAACACAGTTTGTATCAACCAAGGATGTTACAGCATTTGTTGTATCTCTGTTTGGTATGTGTCATGTTACATGCATGCTGATGTCCACCCCATCCCTTTATATGCGTGTTGAGCTCCAGCCTTGTCATGCTATATGTATGCTGAGCTTCACCCTTGCTATGTTACATGCGTGCTGAGCTCCACCCTTGCTATGTTACATGCGTGCTGAGCTCCACCCTTACTATGTTACATGCGTGCTGAGCTCCACCCTCACCAGTCCAGCGTGAGCCATAGTGAGCAGCTCCAGCTGCAACACGCGCTCCTGGCCGTTCTCTCCTGGCGTAGCAGTCAGCGGAGCGCGGTTCTCGTTAGAAAGAAAGAATCGATTTCCTTTTCCCCCAGCACCGCCATACACTGCCACGTACTCCTGGCCGTGATGAGAAAGGTCCGCCACCGCCTTCCCATTTTCCTTCACTACAGTACCGACAGGCACCTGCGCCACAAAACATAATGGCCGAACTGTAATTACTGCCCGTGGACACCCAGGCCCTGGCATGCTGACAAAAGCAGCTAACACTCACTCGGATGTACATGGTGGACGCATTGCGGCCAAAGCAGTTTTTACTCCCTCCTGGCTCGCCATCGTCCCCACGGTATACTGAGGTGATCACTGACAGCGACTTCACTTGCTGATCAACTTAACGAGAAAAGCAGTGCGCACAATGTGTGTTGAGCTAATAAGTACCCACTTATGTCTCAAATTCCTTTGTATTTCTTCTGTTCACAATCAAAAAGCTCGCTAAGCAGTTTTTATTACAATTCGTCTGCTACTGTGATGGCATGGAACACACCATAGATGTGTTAAATGTGTTTCACTTCTGGACTCTGAGTAACACCAAACTAAGACAGCTGAGTAAATGAACAGTACCTTTAATGACAACATTCGCCCCGTCACCACCATTCCCTCCGTCTGGACCCCCCCATTCTTTCCTGGGTTCACTGAGGAAGGAGCACACCCCCTTTCCACCTGAGCCAGCGATGAACCTAACTCTGCGGTGGTCCACAAAATATCGAGTCTAGTACAACCAACAAGGATAAAGGAAAGAAAGGACAAACTGCCTTTATCATCTTCGTAACTGTGTACTGCCTGGACAGACAAACATTCACATAACATTGTGTATGCACATGGGCCACCACTGCAGATTTTGGGCTCCATGAAAAATTATCATTTCCAGTGTAGGGCCTCCGTCAGTCATGGGCCCTTGGAACCGTCCTAAATTAACACCCCTATAGTGAGCACCTAGTTATGGATTATCGTGCTCTTTAGTACCGTGTAACTTTCCTCGTCCGTGAAATACCAATGTAAACGCAGGTAAAAAGTTAGTACGTTGCTTTAATTTTTAATAACAGCAATACGTAACGCCGTACGGACTTACCAGTTTCTTCTCTGATATGTCTTTCTTCCCCTGGCATCTGCGGCTGTCGCTACACCGTGAGCAACTCGTGTAAAAGTGCCTTACAGGTAGTGTGTCTCCCCCGAGTGAAAACGGAGCAGCGCTCTGATCCCTCCTAAGGGGCAGACTTTTAAAGCCTCTGATGATCTCTTTTAAGTGTAAACTTCGTCGGAGCCCATGTCGAATTAGCACTGCGAACTACAAAACAGAAACAGAAACAGAAAGTTGTGCTTAACCGCTGCAGCATAACTGCAATCTTCATATCTACGACAAGTAACACAGAATCAAAGCAGAGCTGGTACAAATGCCATAAATGCCAGCTCTACTTTGACAGACATGGCTAAATAAATATTCAGTATTTCAACCGTATAATACAATGTGACTCTAACTACCGATTTTTTTTTTTTTTTTGCTAACATTATTTGTTTGAGCAACAATAAGGACAACGGTGTGTATTTGTAGTAATGTGGGAAATGTAGTTTATGTTGCCAATTATCAAGTTAGAATCTTTTAAAATGTCAATTACTGCATCTAACCAGGTAAGCATAGCGCAAACTGTATAACAGAACGACGACTGGGGCATTCAAATGGACAAGACGTGAAATAACACTCTTCATATGATCGCCAATTAAAATTACAACATTAACTACTAACATTTTAAAAAGGTTTTTAACTGCCTTATAGGTAGTCTATTTTTACTTTATTAAGTAAAATATGACAGTAAGCCATCTGTACCTCGGAAGAAAGCATGGTCATAACCAACTACGGCAAGTCCTAAAGACCAATATACGCGTGTCATATCGGAATACGCGTTTTAAAAATTTCCACGTGATCTGTAAAACACAAATACTCGTACACCAAAAACTACACACAAGGGCGAAAGATTTTATTTCTTATGAAACGGTAACAAATAATAGCATATATAACAATCAATGCAACACAATTGTTTTGGTCAATGGTAACCTTTCTCTCTGCCACACGCACCAAGTAGTAACATAGTTTCACAATAACTCTCATACAGAATACAGATATATAATGTAGCTCATTCACAAGAACCAAATAATTTTGAAACTGACACCTAATGTAATGTTAAGAAGCCTTTGATTGTCCAGGAACAGTTGTGTAATGTAGTCAAGCTGTCTGACAGCCATATATAGTATCATCGCTAATTTAAACACCTTTAGTAACATCAAAATGATGATAAATTGTGCTGCCTCCGTTTGAGGTAAATAGAATTTCAGCACCCATTTGTTTCTGTGCCACAATGGTATGATTCATGCAAAGTAAAACTATATTTGAAAAACTAGCACGTTTAATAAAAATAAATTATAAATATAACAGAAATCATTAAATAAAAGTGATAAGGAAATAAGGCAAATGTGTTTAAAGCATGAAAAAAAAAACAAACGCATTGTTTACCTCCAAATGCTCCACAAAAAACTCACACAAAACTCACACTTGACAACTTCTGTGAGGACACAGGTGAAATGAACAGTTTGCCTAACAGGCTTTCATAGTAAGATTACATAATCTTCATTAATACAAGAAGAGTAACATGTAGAACAGTACATTCAGTGCAAAGAAAAATCCACAGAACAAGTAAACCCTATTCTAATCTTATTAAAAATACTAATCAAAATATATCTGACATCCAGTATTAAACTTAGCTAATAACTTTGTATGATTATTTTATTTTAAAATAGTGGCACTAATAAGTCAGCAAGTAGCATAAGCACTTTGTTCCTCAAAATAGTTCAGTGGAGTTCTACAGATATGTCCAACTGCAACTGAAAACAGACTAGGCTCTGGATAAACAGTGTTAAGATGACAGTTGTTCCTCTGGGTCTCTGCACAGAGCCCCATCTGTTTATAAAATTGTATTTAGCAGCACATAAGAGTATGGATTTCACATACAGAATGTATACAGCAAATCTGCTACAGTGACTGCTTCATGACAGAAGTGAAGGTACAGTCTGTACTAAGCTACGAGGCAAAATGTTCTGAAATAAAACAGTCAGTGAGTTTACACAGGAAAGTTTTGACCATGCCCATCTAACCATCTGGTAGCTCTCTATGTAGACCACTTACTGTAAGATAGTTTTATCAGCATTAAAAAAGGCTAAATTATTGATTTTAAAATGATTTCCACTTTCAAAGTAAATGTGATTATTTAAAAAGTGCATTACAAACCATACACATTAACATAAATTTTCATTAATATGTTTCTAAAAAAAAATACATCTGTGTTAAAAACAGCCGTGATGAAAAGGCCTTGCCTCCTCAAGTATGTTTAATTAAGGGATGGGAAAAGGTACTGCTGCCATTTTAGGGTGTTTGTGTGTTTCCTGGGGAGGAGCTGCCGTCACAGCAAGACTTAAGACCTCCTCATTACATTGCACATCACGTCACAAACAGGCAGGAAAGAAAACTCGTGGAAGTAACCACTGCTGCACAGCCTGAGGGAGGTGGGATTGATAAATGGATGTGCATGGATCACTGAATATTATAAGGCAGTCATTTTTTTCACTATTTTCATTTTTCAGTGGATTTACATTAACAAATGTAACGGAAATGACCTTTGAAGTTTGGTTATGGGTTTGACACAATGTCATGTAATATTAAGTAATGCACAATACATACAAGAACTCCATAATCAAAATACATGTAATAAGGGCAGGTTATAAGTAATGTTAGCACTCAAAAAAGTAAAAATAACAGTCTGATTACACTGATGTTTTTGCCACAGTTTTTAAACAGAGGTCTGCTGTCTTCTGACAACTTTAGTGTCACCATGTCAGTATGTAGCAATGACAGCTTAATCAGTCTAATTTTGGCAACACTTCTGTCTTATCACTCAAGAGAAACCACTTTAAAATGCAAACTTTTCCAGTTGGGACACTCAGAGCTTGCCAGTCTTGCTAAGCAGCTGCTGACGTTATGCCTTTATTGCTGGTAGTTTCCATACTGACCCTGTAAAAAAGTCACACATAAAAAATTACCATTGTACTTCAAAACGTATTCCAGTTACAGTTATAGAATTAGAAAAAGACTTAATGAATTGGAAACAAGTGTGGTGATTTTAGAAACAACATTTATAATTAGTGTTAATTTACATAATTTGTTTATGTGTTGGACATACTCTGCCACTGCTAATAAAGGCTGTAGGGCACAGCACTTAAAAGAAAGTGTAACTGAAGCCAGCTGCCAGATGAGTTGCGTGACGTGGAGATTTTCAAAATATTTTTAAAGTCTCTTTTTAGGCACTGATTTTATCCACAGCCATTTCAGTATATACCTAATGTTCCTTTGGTAGTCCAAATGGACAAAATAGGCAATTACATGATTAAACGTAAGTCTGAGTGTTCAGTTGGAACAAAAAAAAGCTATAAGATGTGCAGGCCCACCATGTACCCCCCTCGCCTGGATTTGGTGAGAGGTAGACGTGGAATACCTGCTCGTATCCATAAGGCCGCTGCGTCTGTGTGCTGGGCGCAGCCTGAGAGCCCCTGTATGAGCTGTACTGCTGGCCCTGCTGGTAGCCGGGATACTGCGAGGACGAGGCGGTCCCCTGGGATGAACCTGAATGATAGGAGGTCGCCGGGGGTGACAGGTCATCAAACACTTCTCCCTCCCAAAACATTCTTCAGGTTCATAATGCAGCACGTGACACAGAGCGCACCTAGTATACTGTTAAAGCCTTTTGTTACAAAATTCGCATGCAACGTTATGCCTTAGTTCGCTGTTAAAACACATTTGAGTTTAATAAATTATATATTTATTTAAAATTAATGTTATTTTATGAGGTCAGTTCAGAAATGGGAAAGCAAGTCCAAACGATTGCTAGACAATGATACCAGTGTGTCTAATGCTTTTTAACATAGTGAAGGCATTTTCAAAGAGAAATTAGGTGTGAAACATATATAGGCACAAGGTGAACTCTCAGAAAGTGAGATGAGAGAAGAGAGTACCTACCGTAGGTTTGCTGCTGACCACTGTAGCTCTGTTGGGTGGGATACTGCTGCTGGCTAAAGGGCTGCTGGTTGGAGCCCTGCTGGTAAGAGGCCTGCCCCTGGCTGTACTGAGAATTCCCTTTGGGTCAAAGGGACACGCAAATCACAACTGCCAGTTTACAACCAAAGAGAAGCACCAGGCCTCAACATGCCTGCTATGACAGACCACAATGCATTCCAAAGACTTGCTGTAATCATTTATATAGATTTCCACCTGATGTCACGACTATTTTAAAGCTTAGTGTACAGGTCTTCAGGAAGTACCTCCTTCATAGTAGTGCTGTGAAGACTCGTCAAAGGACCTTTCGTAGCCTGGCTCGTTGTAAGACGACTGCTGGTAGGAGTAATCCCCGTGACCTACAGTGAGACAATGAGGAAACAGAGTGGTCACACAGGCTGGTTTCACTATTCATGCTTACACTGTCCTTCATTCTCTTGATATCTTTTTGTAACCTTCAATACAGATTAAAAGATGTAAGGCTCCAAAGACAATTGTCTGTGTTAAATGCAAATTTAGTACCTTTGCCAACAAACCAAATGAAGTGAATGTGACATATAAGCATTTGACTTTGCTTTTCATTAAATGTCTGCATGGTTTGCCTGAACACCGGGTGCTGTGTGTGCAATTAACATGGAGCGTGTGCATCTGCGGTGGAAAAAAATTACATTCAGGAGTACAAATGAAGAAACGATGGACTGTAAAATGTCGCATTGACTGGGGAGGATAATCTGCGTTGGAGCTAAGACTTGTGGTGGCAGGTGTGAGACAATGAAAAAGAGTGAAATGCATGCTGAAAGTGAAGCTCTGTTTATTACCATCGGGGTAGTACTGCTGATTAATGGGCTCGCTGGAGCTTTGACCGTACTGCTCCCCGTAGAACTCTTCCTGTCCCATGTACTGTGGTGTGGTTCCTGCAAGACAGGCAACGCCACAATTGGATAGTCAGCTGCTTACGACCATTTGCACAGGGTGCCGACTGGCAGACTGGTGGCTGTTGTTATGGAGCAGTTAGGGGAGGGGCCTGGGGTTTGAAAACTCTAGTTTCTACAGTGAAATTGTCCTCTGTTGGTTTTCTTTGATCTCAAATGTGGTTTACTATTGCATTATTACAGTATGTCATTTTTAATTGTTATTTTGGGAGAAGTGTGAAATATTTATATGAAATGAAATGACGTGAGTGGCTTATAAAAAGCAAAAGGGTGCGCAGAAAGAAGAAATATAAATAAAACAGAATCCAATTAAAGAGGAACAGCATCAAATATTTATCTTTGTGTGGCGGTGTGCAGACATATGATCGCCAGGAAGAAAATAATCCATCAAAATGGCATGTTCAGTCTAAGCAGTATTAATTTGATACTTGTTTCTCGGCAATACAGACGAAGGAGTTTGGAAACATTAAGATTTAGAAACATGCTGAACAAATTATTTGATGAGTGACATAAAAATTTATGCAAAGCTGGAATTTCATGCTCACCTTCATGGAGTCTGAGACAAATGTTATATGCCTCAAAAGTTAAACTATGCCATTATGCTTCTAATTGCTGGGCTGTGTCTTATATACACTATATTGTCAAAAGTATTGGGACGCCTGCATTTACACGCATATGAACTTTAATGGCATCCCAGCCTTAGTCCATAGGGTTCAATATTGAGTTGGCCCACCCTTTGCAGCTATAACAGCTTCAACTCTTCTGGGAAGGCTTCCACAAGGTTTACATGTGTGTCTATGGGAATGTTTGACCATTCTTCCGAAAGCGTATTTGTGAGGTCAGGCACTGATGTTGAATAAGACGGCCTGGCTCGCAGTCTCCGCTCTAATTCATCCCAAAGATGTTCTATCGGCTTGCGGTCAGGATTCTGTGCAGGCCAGTCAAGTTCCTCCACCTCAAACTCACTCATCCATGTCTTTATGGACCTTGCTTTGTGCACTGGTGCACAGTCATGTTGGAACAGGATGTTCCCATCCCCAAACTGTTCCCACAAAGTTGGCAACATGAAATTGTCCAAAATTTCTTGGTATGCTGATGCCTTAAGAGTTCCCTTCACTGGAACTAAGAGGCCAAGCCCAACCCCTAAAAAACAACCCCACACCATAACCCTCCCTCCACCAAACTTTACACTTGGCACAATGCAAGTACCGTTCTCCTGGCAACCACCAAACCCAGACACATCCATCGGATTGCCAGACGGAGAAGTGTCACATTTCCCCTAATTTTGTTATAAATTAACAACCAAGTGCCTGCACAAATCTGACACACAAATCACACCAGTCCTTTTTATGGGGGTGCTTGACAAAATTAGCTACAGCAGTACACCAATGCAGATACCAAGAGTGTTGTATCATTAACAGTGCCTTATTATACAGGAACAGGTGAGGTGAAGTGTGTTAAATCCTAACGAGTTCTAAGGAGCAAACTAAGCTCCACAGATGGTGTCAAATTTTTTGGGGTGTCAACCTGAGCTTTGCAGGTCCTGCAATGTAGCCGCACAGGCAGAGAACCCACAGGAGAACGCTGGAGACTATTTTTAGGCACTTGCTGACAAAGAGTGGCACTGTGATTTACACAGATGGGGACCAGAAATGACAGCAACAATAAATCTTGATGTGCTTCTTAAAGCCACAGGCGAACCACATAATAGCCTAATACTGTCTTCCAACTTTCTGCCAAAGGGAACTGTTGAAAATGCAAATTGCTACCCTCACACTTTCGTGCTAAAGGCACCCCGGAAATATCTGGGCATGCTTCACACTAGTGAAAACTGGTGTGCCTTGTAGAGCTAGCATTTCATTATACATTCTGAGACGTGTGTGTCAATCCAAACAAATAACAATGCTTGAAAATGGCAAAGGAAGAGAATCATTATACTTCCTAAAATAGACAGCTTTTGATGTACAAGGCACTGTCTGCAATAACTAAGACGGATTTTCACCAGTGCTTTACTATATTTCATAAGCATCTCATATTTTTGTCAAATTATCTCATAATATTTGTATTTTATAACCATATAATATTTTCATCAAATTAAGTCATAATTTCTGTATGTAACTACTCCTCAATGAGTCATATACACCATATTAATGGCAAAATAAATGAGCAGCAAATATCCTGGGAATGCTAAAGTTCCTACCTTGTTGTGAGGGACGGTACGTTCCCATAGGTCTCTGTGCCATCATGTTGTTGCTTTGGTTACCCTGTCCCAGCATGCTGATGGACTGCTGTCCCTGATAGTGCTGGCTCCCGGCTTGAGCTGAAGAGTAATGAGATGTTGCTGCTTGCTGGTGCATCATTGTGACTGGAGAGATCATGAGAAATGACTTGTGTTAAAGGAACAAGACAATGTGGTCAAATGGCAGAAAACACAAAAGGGTTAGCATAAAACAGTAAATGCCCAGGGTTCCGGTAAAGCAGGGGTAAGTACAGAGACAGGGGTTAGTACAGAGACAGGGATTAGTACAGAGACAGGGGTAAGTACAGAGACAGGGGTAACTACATGCTGACACTAGGAGAACACAGGTCACCTGTGCAGGATTTAAAAAATTAAACAGCCCTTTCAGAAGAAACGTGGGCAAAAATGGGCTTTAGAAAGAGGACTGTCTCCAGGTTGGTGAACTGTGAAAAATGTGTTCAGTCCATAAGTGTTTTCTGAATTTATTTCACCTTCAAATTCTTGTGCAGGGAATCAGTGCAGGTGTACAAAAAGCATGGAAATTACAAAAACATAAGGAACAAATGCTGAGCAGTTATTTTTTGGTATTGAATGAAACTGGTTCTTCTGAAAGGTTTATGATTATTAATAGTTTTATTGTTGTAGTTTTGTGCATAGGCATACTATCACAAGCTTTGAGTTTCTGATTTTAAGCTTCATTACAAATGTCTCTCTCAGCGAATTGTGCAAAAGCTACCTTTTCTGTCAAGTGCAGAGGAATGACACATGGCAAGTCTTCACCTGCAACCTTGGCTTTCGTCCTAATCACAAGAGGGAAACAGAGGGCCTGCACGGACAGGTTAACCCACAGCCCGCACCGGAGTGTCGGGCGCTCGGGCCTAGTGGCCGAGGTGCTGTGCGTCCCAGTGTCGTGCCCCTGCGCCTGGCTCACCTTGGTTGGCCTGCATGTTGAGGTTGCTGCGGGAGGAGTAGCTGGCCACAGACGGGCCCTGGCTCTGCATCTGTGCACCCTGCGTGGATGACACTGAGTGGCTGTACCCTGCGGCCGAGCCGTGACTGCTGACTGCCATGCCTATGGACGTGGGCGGCATGGACGTCTGGCCCGACGGCTGCATGGAGGTGTGGCTGGGGCCTGACAACATATACTCACCAAGTGAGTGAGCGTTCAAGGGAAGCACATTCAGTTCATCATCACGGTTAGCATCACTGTCATTATCAAGTCAAACAGAAAAGGAGGCACATGGGTGCACGGCTACGCCGATGTGCAGGACAGCAGGAGGGTAAATGTGCAGGCTGGGTAATGAAAAGAATGTGGCTTTGGTGGGCATGCAGAAAGGCTGCGAGACCATCTACAGGCTGAGTGGAGCTGCGGGGAAAGCCTCACCGTTACTCATCTGTCCTTGCATGAGGGACGTGGGTGGCAGATTCGTAGCTATTCCTTCGTTCATGTTGCTCTGCGAGTGAAGGGCCTGGCTGCTGCCAGGCTGACCCATCCCTCCTGGGCCCATACTCATGCTCTGAGTAGGTGGCTTCAAAATGAGATGCAAGCCACAACACAGAATCAGGCATCAAAACATAAACATTTACTCCTATTTTCTCAGGACATTTCAGGGTTATTGATGACCTGAACAGATGTTGCTAAATAAGATGTAATAATGGTATATTTAGTCTTTGGGCTGAAATCCTGCAAATTCATTACTGAAGCTGATATTTAGTCTATTTATTCTAGACTATGTCTACTGAGTATTTGATCGAAAGATATTTGTGCAGCTGTAATACAGCCAATGGGTTAATGCATGTGGATTGTTTGCAATCCAGATTCATTCCATTGAAGATCAAGGCTAGGTCAAGGCTACACATTCTGTACTTCTTTATCTTGAGAAGGTAGTACTTCAGCAAGGGCATTGGAGAGCCGAACAGGATTACACAGACACTGTATTTTGTTTATGGAATACTTACTGCAGGTAACAGGGACTGCATGTTTTGATTGGAGTCTGCTATTGTAGCAAGGTAGACCAGGTTTCTGTGCAATATTTGCTGATATCTGCAAACACAATGCTTGATAAATAATCAACCAGTGGTCTTTCATAAATATATAAGGCTTATAAAACATGTTAGAAATCAAGATGTTTAACCCTTTAAAATGTTTAATAACATTTTATACAGAAACAGACAATAGATGGCCACACATTATACCATTCATTGGTTTAAAGCCACTAATTGAGTCACAGAAAAACGTTGGAGGTAACTGCATAGTACTTTTAATGTTTTCTTTCCAAGTCAAGTCCAAGGTTACATTGCAGAGGCATCTGACTTTGTTTTCTATGAAGAGTTTACACTCTTTCTTCAGCATGATGAAAATGGCCACAAAGCCAGAATTCTGAGACCACCTTTCTGGAACACTCTGTGCAAGATTTTGTTTAGTCCAACCAAATCTCTATCTGGTCAGGTCCTTTGGGGCTCTTGAATTAATTCTGATGACAATCTGGCCTAAATTTCTTTAATTGGAAAGTTAGATTTAGGCATGTCCTCTTTTATGTTGTGTTTCCTTAAGCATCTGCTGTGCCCTGTCTGGTTGGCACCCTGTTCAGGGTGTCCTGTGCTTTTTGGCCTATGGCTGCCTGGGATGAGTTCTGGGCCCCCAGTGTAGGGTTATTAGACGTCTGGCAAAAGGAGGACATGTCCTCCTTTTTGACATTGTGTCCGTGGTCTGGCAGGCATTGGCCGAAAATGTGAAAATGTCCAGCTTTCTCGCTTTCATCAATCACTGACTTGGCTGTGTTGTTGGCTGTAATTGCACACCATCATCTCCATGTTTTAATGACAAAGAGCAAATTTGAGGCTTGAGCTGCTCAACCACATGATCAATGACGTGTTCAATGTGTTAATTAGTATGACTGTTTTAATAAATCAACATGGCCACACACACAACGCGTTCTGTTATTTGTTATAAGAATATATATGTAAGCCTATATGCAAAGCCTTACAAAGGAAAAAGAACACAATTTTATATAATTTATATATAATTTGAGAATAATTAATTATATATATTTATAATTGTGTTCCTTGTCCTCCTTTGTCCTTCTTTTTGACCTTCGTTGTCCTCCTTTGGATATGCAGGTATCTGGTAACCCTACCCCGGCGACCTCGAAATGGGTAATCATGTTTAGTGGTGGATGGATAGATAGTGTGTTTAAAGTAATAATGACTGCCAAAAATGTTAAAGATGACATTAAACTAGCAACGCGCTAACTGTTTCACCACCACAGTCAAGTGATGACTGGACAATTGACAATGGACAATGACAATGGACAATGACAATGGACAATTCAAATTCAACTTTAAACAGTCTGTTTTATTGTCATGCATGTAAATTGACATGTTTAGAAGAGCTTTTCAAATGTCTTGATAGATCCTAACTAACCAAAGGACCAGTGGGAGCAAAACCCGGAAATACAATGGGATTAAAAAACTGCAAATCGATGGCCATAGTGTAAAGTGTTATTGTAAGTCACTGAATGAAAATACATACTGTGTGCATTCCGCCGTTTTCCCCTTACTCTGATAGTCCATTATGCATTGAATAAGGTGATGATTTTCGTCCAGCATCTTAGGAGAGAAAAATTATCGTATTAAAATGCAATAACAGTTTCAGTTTATTATTATTATTATTATTATTATTATTATTATTATTATTATTATATTTATTTATTTTTTTTTGTTAGTATTATGTCGTGATGTTTTTAATTTTATCCATTTTTAAATAATGTAGGTCAGTGGATTCGCTATTTAATTAACCAAGATTGTTAAAAAAAAAAAAAAAAAAAAAAAACTAGGGTTGTTTTGTTCGAGTAAGTCAGAGAGAAGAATCAACAACGCAGATTCGCAAAGACATTCCAACACATTCAGGAGTTGGAAATAATAAAGCAAGACAAATGCGTGGCATGTATTTCTTAGGCTTACTGTATTTTAGTCAGTAGGTGACTGGGAGAATATTTTAGGTATTCTGTAAGTACAGAAATAAACGCTCCCTATAATAATTCGTTTGCCTGAACGTGCACGCTTCTCTTTTCTTGAGAGGGGTAATAATTGACTGGATGGATGCGAATCAAAGCAGTGTCTCCACCAGAAGATATGATCTGCATCTTAGACGCGCACTCGTTCTCATCGGCCCGAGGATTACGCGTTGTAGAGCAGTTTTCAAAAATCGTTCTGGTCAAACTGTAATTCGATACGATTAAACAGTACTGTACCCCACGATTCACTTGACCGTAAGCTTATTATATATAGCTACATTACAATGACAAGTAAATCCTACGCGAATCAAACGCGTTTCATGTTTGATATAATTCCCAAAATCATTAGCATAATTACTCGTCATTTACATTGTTCAGACTAATTGCATTTGTCGAAAACACACTATCCACTTTGGCAAATAAATGCATTTATAAATGCATGTTATAAGAAATAGCAGTACAATTAATAGAAATGTCCTATTGTCTTGTTACGATATTTCCGTTTATTTTGTTCGCGTTATTCCAGCTCATCTGAATCGCTGGGATTTACAACCTTCCTTCACTGACATTAGTTGCGCGCAAAACAACCATAATCACAACATCAATAAAAAACGTGCATCGTGATGAAAACATTACCTTTTGTATGGTCTGCTGTGTCACTTCCCCTTTTCCTCTTGGTCGACCCGAAGCAAATGCGACAGACATTGTCTTTATAATTATACCGATACGTTTGTATATATCCTGTTATATATTTATTATCCGCTTTACTACCTCAAGTCAGAATGATCTCTCATCCCCTGAAAAGCAGAGGGTGGTTGATAAAACTTGGGCTAATCCACAGCAGATCTTGAAAAAATGCCAAAATTTTCAACGTTAAATATAAAAATGCTGCTGTTTTTCAGAAATAGGATAAATGCGTGTTTTTATTTATCTGAACACATGATACAGTTATTTTTTGACGAAATGCACAGATACACCTCATCCAGCTTTGGTACAACCCCCGGACAGTATAGGATTACTTCTTTCCACGCTCTGCTCAGGTTGTGCTTTGATTCACAATAAGCGACGCGTCCATTTTCCGGCGTGAACGGTGACACGGCTGCAATTTCTAAGAACAAAAACGCAATCGACCTTGGCCAACACGAGGAAAACACTGGAAATATATATATTTATATGTGCATTTACTATTGTATACCGTCATTAATTTTTGACATATTATAAAGCCCTACAAAGTAGTGAATATGCGGTCTACTGTAATTTTGGTTTTGTTTATATTATGGAATCGTGTTCATTGTCTTCTTTTCCCTTCATTATTTTATTGTAATATTCGGCGTCTTCGGCAAGTGTGTTTTAAAAAATTATGTAAAACATGAATTTGAATCGAGTTTACCTAGTAAACTACTATTGTAGAATAACCGTATGTGCCTAAAAGGAACTTATTTAACTTGTAATTATTTAAAAAAAGACTCGTCAGCAATGTACAGCCCAAACATCCATTCCAACCGTAATGAGTTGCATCATTGTTAGACCAGTGATGAACTGTGCACGCGTGCTCTTAGTCCGTGTAGTTTAGAGGTAATGGAATTGATTAATAATTTTTTGAATAAGAATTTGTTCACCCTTAAACTTAGCGCTTTGTATCACAGTTTGAAGGTTCAATTCATTTTCCACAGAATGCTAAAAACCAAACTAATCCAAACTGGTTGCTGTATACAGTATGTAGCCTATGGTCAATTCACTAAGATATCCTAGTACAAAAAGAGGTGTATGCATATTCATTTGTAGTGATTTGTATGGATACTGGGCACTTTAATTTTAGACTTACAGACAACAGTGATTTAAGGACAGCAGACAGTTTAATAGATTTAGGCTTTGCATTTCCAGAGTATTTAACCTGAATTTCCAACTTTAATAAATGAGTAAAAAGAAATTAAATCAACTTGAATTACCTAAAATACAAAATGTAGGTGTTAGTGTGGTATTTAATTAATTTCCCTATAGACTGGAGGGACTATTATGTCTACCTGAAATGCAAAGACCTTAAGATTGATCAGGCTGAATTTTAGTTAAAATATGAAAAAATTGAATTACAATGACCTTTGCAGAATGGATGGGGGTATGTGAAAGACATCTGTCCATGACCGGCTTGAGATGTAGCTGACATAGAAAGAACTTGTGTGAAGTTTTGCAGATCCTGTCAGGCAGATGTGTGACACTTCAGGAATGTAGAGATTAACTAGGCTATCACTCCTGTGGCATTTCAGATCTTTTCTCTGGCATGATGTAACAGTCAGGTAAGAGATGCACACTAAAGAATGTGGATCAGGGTTTAGGATGTTTGCTCAGGTAAGGGCTGTTTCCATGACAGCAGCTGCAGCTGTCATACGTGTTTTTTCACTTTTAAATGCATTGGCTATGACAGACTCATACTTCCCTGGTTGTCCTCTAGCTGTTCCTCATCAAATAGTAGTATTATGGGATGCTAATGGAATTTCAGTAAATGGTGCCACAGAAAATCTGTCACTGGTGACTTAAGCGATAAAATTTCAGTTGAAATATAATATGAAACTTGTTTCTTGGTGTTTGACACTCATTTAAAAATCACAATGCTTTAATTGGTTTTAATGCTTTTATTACTGGTTTTATACATCCATCCTAAATTTTATGTGTACTGAAATGTTTTGATGTTTCAGTTATTCACTATTACAGAGACCTGAGTACTATATTTCATTCTTTCCATGTCTCATAGTCAGAATGACAGTTATCATTATCCTTTACAACTTATATAATGTAATTTTTGTGAAGCGTAAACATTATACAACATTATACAAGTAGGAGAACATGAGATATTGCAACATTATGGTTAAGTATTTTATAGAAATTTGTTTGATTTACAAAAACCCATTTGAGTGATTCTTTACTGGCGTTTTTAAGTTAATGTTTCTATGTAAATAAAATATTTTTGCTTGCAGTTTATTGACTTGGAAATGAAAACATTTGAAAACATAGGTACTACATTCCTCAATAATATATGTTATACCATATAACATAAAAGTCTCTAGTGTTGATCAGTGGCAATTGGACTTCTTTGGAAATCTCAAAGTCTTTGTGAAAAACTCTGCATCTGCATCTAAAATCCACACATTGTTTATTAAAATGAATTAGTAATTCAATTTTTATATAGTGACTTTCACAACAGAACTGGCCTAAGGAAGGTGTACAAAAGCAAAACTAATAAAATGTCTAATTCATAATTTACACCAAAGTAGTGAAACCATACAATAAAAATAGGTACTGTACTAGTCAGATGGTCATTTATGTTCTGGTGCCCTCAAAATGTTTTGAGCTCATAACCGCAGGATATGATGCATCTTTTAGCCCAAATGTACATTCCCATTCAAAAGTTTGGAATCACTGAGTTACTGTCCTTGTTGTCCTTGTAACTAATCCTTAGTTTAAATACATACATGTTTATATTATAATGGCTAACGTCGCACCAATCAGTGTTGTCAACTGAAAGTAACTCTTGTCCTGAAAAAGGAACTCAATGTCCTAGTAGGGCACAACCCCCAGAAACAATTTTGTAAAACACTGGTTGTACCTATTAAGAAAACTTTCAATTTACGACACAACACATTAACGTATAGAAGGTTTTGTATACAAAATTAGAAGCAAAACCTGTATCAAATGGCTAGTCTCATGTACAGCACTCATTTCTCGCGTACTTCAAACCGAGCCGCTGTCAAACTGAACATGACGTCAAGGGGTTCCTCGCGCATGCGCAGTACAGATGTGGGTTTGTGGCATGGTGAAGGTGGCGGCGGACTCCGAGCTGACACATGAGCATTACTTCGCTTACACGAAAGTGGCCGGCGCTTTTGCGGGACTTTTGTGGAGTCTAAGGTTACAGGCTCGAATAACGAATACTAAAAATAATTTTGGTAGAGAGCTATACTAGAATCCCATGTTAAGAGTTAGTTCAAATGTTTTAATAGAACAAGATTTGCAAAAGAGTTTACGCGATCAGGTAATAATGTGGATATCTAGTTACCAAGAGAAATATCTTTATTGATACCGTGACTGATCATTAAATATTATAAAGGTGCTATTGCATATTCCAGGATGACGTGTAGTTTGTTTGGGCATTTTTTTTTTCTTGCTTGTTTCTTCTGTATATTGTTTACGATCAACAGGGACTGAAGTACAAGGTGTGTTAACTGCACATCCCACAGTTCAACTATGGATGCAACATGGATCATGTCAGCTCCAGCATCAGAGACATCTGTGGAGCACAGACAAATCAGTACAGAAGCTGTCTGTCCGATAATAACCGCCATGTCTCCTCGTGTAGCAGAGTCAAAATGGGAACGTCTGGTCCGCAGACTTTGAATGAAAGTAATGTGGCCACGAACCTCTTTACTATTTAACTCTAACTGTCAGCGCGGCCAACCTAACCAATCCCTGGAGAGATAGATAAATAAACAAGTAAATAAAAAGAAGCAAAATATATATAAAATAACCCTCCTCTGTATATAACCCCAGAAAATGAAGAGATTTTGGTGACAGAAAATTTAAATTAAAAATACATATACACCACCACTCAGACTAGACCACTGGATGCTGTGCTGAACTCTGTCGTCACCAGTCAAACCACATTTCAAAACATAACAGCTAGAGCTCGCATTGGGACTGACACTTGTACATCAGTTTGATCGGGACTCCCAACTCGGTCACCTGTTGCGACCATGACGTCAGAGGTGTATACTGTAGGGCTGCCCCAAAAACCCCCAAATCTGCGCAATGTGCAGCTCATTCCGCATCCTCCAGGTGAACATCCGCAGTGACATTTCCTAAACAGAACTTGTTGGATTGGTTATAGGCGTGCGGTTCGGCCTGCTTGCACTGCCTTCCGTGCTGATCCAGGTCCAGGTCGATCGAGACGGTTAATTTACCGGACACTGTCAACACTTCAGGGTGCTGTCCGGTGTGCGTTAGGAAGTTTTTTGTCTGTCGGTTTCAAAGGTAGCCTCCTATTTAGTGGATATGTACAGCTTTTCAAGGTGAAACTAATTTTTGCAGGTTTAGGTTCATGATTAGATACTTATATTCTAATATAGATGTTGCATGGACAAAAGTGTAAATAATCATGACCGTTAGGCAGCCGTGCTTTGATGTAGAAGGATCTTCTAATTAAAGTCGTCCAAAAAGTCAGAGACGACTCTAACAGTGAAGAAAGAGGCAATTAACGCGTTTAAATTATCGATCATGTCCTCGCTTAAGTCAGTGATCAGTGAAAATCCTAGCCGGGGATGTTTGCTTTGCGGTGGACCACCACGGTAGACTCATCGGAGTGTGTTTTTCCAAAGATATAACATTTGTGCGCGCAGTTAAAGCATTTAACCAAAACAAAAGCCGCTGACGTTGGCGAATTTGATGTTCAGCGTCGGTCCCATGGTGTTGCTAAATGTACGCAACGGGTGGCAGGATGACATTGATGCAAAGTGAGGTCTCGGCACAGCTTGCTCTTGCTGAATTTACGGCTAATTCATCCTTTCCTTTATCCCTCGGTTCCTGTGATCGATGGTCATTATTGACTGTATCATACCGAGAGTGCCGAAAACCGTATGTGTCCGTCTCGTGTTTCTCACAGTTCCCAAGACTTTGCAAAGTCTCACGTCTTTGCATTTGTTTTCAGACATGTTTTAAATCTATTTTAGAACAGTAACAGAGAAATGGGGCATAATCTGCACAGGTTCCTTGAATTTACGTGTTTTATTTATGCCTCCGTAGAATCAAATGCACTGTGGTATATAGTTCTTCAATGGCTTTTTATTCTCGTTTTTGTCGTAGTGTAAACAAACAGCAGTTATCTTTATATTGCTGATCACATTTATGGTTAGGGTGTTTATTTTTGTTTTTGATTTATGGTAGGTTTGTACTTGAATTTTTGTTAAGGAGGCCGGCATACACTGAAGTAAACGTTTGGAATGGTGTACAGTACAAGCTCCGAGTACATTAGTGAAATTATATTACTTTTAGAACCAGTTATGCAAATACTTAAATGAAATTAAAGTTTGTTATCATAATGCCTGCTGTAAAACAAGTATTTGGACCACGTGACACCTTGGAGCGAGCCAAGTGCATTCGTTGTTTGCACACTAGTTAAAGACGGGGCTCTCTGTGTGGGTCGACACAGGCATGGTTCTGGTACGCAGTGACAGCGGGCAGCTCCTCATGAGTCGCCAGCATACCCTGGCCCAGATGGCCATTGCCCCTCAGCACAGCACAGCCTCCAGTGTGCCCCCAATCCAGGTAACTTCTGGGCAGGTATTTAATTCTGGTATATAATTATAATCAGAATTTACAGGCACAAGCTTTTGTCCTGCTTCTGTATTGAATGTGCACTGTCACGCATTTTACCCCAGACGAGAAGTGCAGATAGATCTCTACAGTTTGTGACACTTTTTCTGACTTTCTGTGAATATAGGCTGTAGACATTTATTACAAATCAGATTGCAGAAGGTTTCTACATATTTGCTGTCTTTTAAAAGAGCATCCAAAAGAGTTGGCAGTACAGAATTAGGAGAAAAGATGGGCCATGATATGGAAGTATAGAGAGTTAACCCCCTATTTACTCTATTGAACCAGGTACCCGGGGCTCCCGTAATTATCAGGCAGGTGACACCTGCAGCCAACATCATGCAGGGGTCTTTACAGACAGCCATACAGGGTACAGCTACGCCAAAGAGGCCCCTGGTGCCCCAGGTGAGTAAAAGGCGCTGGGATCAAAAACTGGATCTGGCCCGCATCCATAAAGCTGAAGCAACATTAGGAGGTTACAGAGTAATGGGCATGAAACGGAAGCCTTTTTAGCTGCCTGTACCCACTGTGATTATGCATTTGGCATGACACGAACAAAATCAGACATTTTTATTGTCTTTATTCATATCTCCCTTGAAATACCAAAATGGCTCACATTTAAAGGGACACCAGCACATGCATACAGACTTTGTTTTATTATTTTGTAGTAGTAGTAGGAATAATAGTAGTAGTAGTAGTAATAATAATAATAATAATAATAATAATATGTACACATCTGTGGTTTTTCCCATTTTACAACTGGGTTTTGATTGTCTATTTATTTTACTGACAGCAACACATTTGCCAAAATAACATACAATTGCTTTGCAATAAATAATGGTTATATTATATAACGTCAATACACAAAATAATTTATGTTAATTTATGATTTATGTAAACAAGTGGCACACTGATGGATTAAAAGCTAATTAGTAATTATTGCTGTGAAGGTTAAATAAATAGCATTAAAAAAAAAAAATTAAACATAATGTGTCGAACCTTGAAATTATAATGGAAATTGTGCTGTGCATAGTTAAATACAACTGTGCAGTTTTTGATTTGTACGTTTTTTTGTGCCTTTTGCACGTTTTCTGTTGTTTTCAGATATTTCAGGAATGTACTTCCAGGAACACAGAGGACCTAGTGCATTGTACTCTAGAAAAAAATTCCTTTATACCATTATATTTCTAGTCTAAATAGGCATGTTAGGGTGTATAAAGAAATGGCCTCATGAGAGAGATGAGAGGATGTTTTTGTGCTCAGACAGCCTGAGTGCTTTGTGAGAGAGAGGGCCTGTGGCTGTTAATGGTTTTCAGGGTAATAGGAGATGCGTAATATCTGCTTATGGTGTCTGTGCAATAGTCCAGCTGGAAACTCAGCTCCCGTTCTATTTAGAAGAAGAATTATAGTGGCTGCAAGATTCAAGTAGAGGTGCAGTGAAGTATGAATCTGAACAACATGTGACGCATGGTTACAGGAGCAGGACGGTGACCCAACGCTGGTGATATGCGTTACCGATACACAAGAAATTAGTGCTGTATTGTTAAGAAGTTTTGTCAGTTAGGTTTCTGTTAATAAATGTTTACTTGTTTATCTTTTAAGAACAAACTGAACATAGTGGTTATTTGACTTTTTTTTGATGAAAAGCAGGGACTGAAAAAACACTTTTTTTTTTTTTGCAGAGCCCAGTGGTGTCTGGTACGGATGCTGCCCCACCCGTTCAGACATTATTTCCCTGGCAACAGACAAGTGTGATCCCTCGGACTGTAAGGGGAGTCCCTAGGACCCTAGTCAATATGACAGCAGTAAGTTGGATGATGGTCTCAGGTGGTGAGTGGTATCTGTGCAGCACTCCATTTAAAAGACTCTGAGTATGTGAATGAAGTTCTCATTCTGCCTTCCCCAGAGGACCTTGCCTGCTCTGCATCACATGACTACAGAAACCTTGGCCATCAAGCACAGCCAGCTGCTGCAGCCTGGTGGCCAGCCCACCACAGCCATGCTAACAGCTGTGCGGATGCCCAGCTCCTCACAGTTTACCCCTGGAAAGGCCTCAGGAGCTGTAACTACTGCTTTCCCCCAGTCTGTCAGTAGGAGGGCTGGCCAGTCCGGGCTACTGGTGAGCCCCCTTCTGAGGGCCTGCGCTTCTCTGGGCTCACCTCTGATCACCAGCAGTGTGTTAACTGCACCTTTGGAAGAATTCCAGCCTTTATTTTTCTGTAACTTTAGAATTGCATGGAGAAATTAATAGCATGAAGTGTGATGGTGTTTTCTGGTTTGTATTTGAATTTGCGTCTGGTCCCAGGTGCAGGCAGTAATGATAAGGCCTTCCTATGTCACCCTTGGCCAAACTCCAATGACCATAATCTGCCAGCCCCTGAACCATGTCACATTCAGTGCCTCTCAGACCATCGAACAGCTGCAAACAGGTGAGGTTCAGGCAGCAGACAGCTTGGTTTACCTAATTCGGGGTATACAAACACAGCGGTCCAGCTGTGCACTGGTTCTGATGTATCCTTAAAAAAAGGTAAAAGGTCAAGTTACCGATCACAAAAGATGTGCATGATTAAAGAAAAGGGAGTGCTCAGACATATGTCATCCTGTGTTAGCCCCAATGGTGAAACAGCGTGCTCTGCCAGGATCCAAGGCACCATCTGGCAACAAGGTGTTGGCTTTAGCAGCAAAGAACAGGTTGAAAGAAGGAGACTCCTTCAGGTCAGTGCAGCCAAATACCTTCATGGAGCTTTATGACATAATGATTTTGGTCCGCTTAAGGAGGGCCCTTATAACCGCTTTAATATATCTCTTTAGGTTATCTAGAAGGGTGATATGTTCACCACAAACATGATGGGAAACACCCCGATTGATGTCTGCTACATTCCAGATGTTAATTGAAGGATTCTGCTCTTTATTTGGCTGTCATGTCATCTGTCAGATTTTCTGTCTTGCTGTGATCAAAGTTGAATCAGTTAGATTTACTTATGTAGTAAGTAAAAAAATATATACTGTCCGTTGGGAAAAGTTTCATCCATATTTACCCTGTTGACAGACTGTAGCACAGTTGATTGCGTGATGGGTCTCCTAGGGGAGGGGGGGGGGCAGTTACTGAAGACTTGACTGTGTTAAGTTGTATTTGTCCAGTAAAACAAATAACGTGTTAATGAAAGTATGGTTAAGAGTGGACATACAGTTTTAACTTTTCACTCAAAATTTCAGTTTACTTTTACAGAGTGAATATGTCAGCTTGGAGTTGTTTTTGTGTTTATCTGTGCTGCATGCACTGTATCTAAACATTGATCTTTTTGTTTGTCTTGCAGTATAAAAGCCTGTGACTTGACGTACGTGTATCTGGTCGATACCAGTGCTTCTACCCAAGCGCTGTTCTTATAGATTTCTTATTGTCCTCATCTCGCTCTGCTGTGGTTCATTCAGTGTTTTCTGCCTTGTTTTTACTGTTTCAACATGTGGGAGGTAATCTCTCTGTGAGAGATTACCAGCTTGGTGTCTGTACAGCGGGGCAATGAATATTGCACCCAACCCTGCTGTAAAAAATGGCACAGGATTGAGAAGGTTTGTCTGTGTGCTCAGGTGTGACTATGAAAACGTGAATGACGTGGCTTTCTTCGCCGGGGAGAGCGCCCATGTCCTAGCTACCAGCTCACACCTGGTGGGCACGGTGACCCGTTCCTACAAGGATGAGGCCTTCCTCTCCTCGTCCTTGCTGCACAGAAGGGTTCTACACATAGGTGGTCTCGCTTCACCTTCTGTTTCTTCTTCACCTGAAATGCTGACAGAGTACCTTGGAGATTGTCATCGTAAAACCATTACTTTCCTGTTAACAGGCAAAAAGTATGGCATCACGGAGATCGGCCCAGATGTAATCGACTTTATATCTCATGCTGCGCGGCAGCGGCTGCAGAATCTTCTGGAGAAGCTGTCGGAGATTGCCCAGCACAAGAACATGTCCTTTAAGGTGAGCACGGGATATATTCCGCTCAGGGGTTGAATGTGCTTTGAGGCACATTGTTGTGAAAGGAGCTATATAAAAATAAATTGAATTGAACTTTAGTGGCTCTCCTCCATTGTGGCTTTCTGGTTACATCAAGGACGCAATGTCATAGGCATGAACTGCAAGGCTTAAGTCTGATCTTCTCTTACAAGGAGGACGGTCAGTATGAACAGACCAGCGACGTTCATTCACAGCTCAAGTTTTTCAAGCAGATAGACCAGATTGAAAACCACAAGAGGGAGGAGGTGGAACGAGAAATTCTGATAGCAGCAAAGGTAAAATAATGTACGATCACCTCACACTTTGCAGAATATGTTAACTCTGAATTTATACACTTCCAAGAAACATACTGCAAAAATATGCACGGTGAACTGTGTAGCAAGACTAGAACGTCACAGACTTGTTCCGCTGCTGTCTGACGGAAAACGGTACGTTATTGTGTTTTCTGAATACATAAGCTTCATGTCGTTAGGTGGCAATTAATGAACATTAAGGTTGTGCTGAGTCACGCACAGCTGCACATCAGCAACTCATATTCATCCTTTTAAGTGTACTACATGAGTTGTTTTAATACATCTAATTCTTCTGAGCCATTTCTATAAATAAATGTCTTTTGCAATTAGAGTAGATTCATGGAACTGTGACAAGGTGTAAAAATAACCGTGTGCTCCAAGGTAAAGAGAAGTGTTGTCAGTGTACTGTCTCAGGCCCAGTGTGTGTGTGTGTGTGTGTGTGTGTGTGTGTGTGTGTGTGTGTGTGTGTGTGTGTGTGTGTGTGTGTGTGT
>JABJVR010041328.1:9100-31601 GCA_025773905.1 Chitala chitala
ATCTACAGTCCATACAGCCGACAGTCTATAGAGATCTACAGTCCATTCAGCCATAGAACTGACAAAACAAATGCAACAGAAACGATTAAATATTGTTACAGTGATTGTTACAATACTGGCTTTTTTGCTGTACACGTATGTTAAACTGTGTTAGCTGAGCATGGTTAGTCCACCTAGACTGGAATATTACAAAAATGTCTGCCTTGCTTTCAGTTCCTGTATATAATCATTTACAGTAGGGTTCTGTTCATGATGAACTTAAAGCAGTCTGAGGAGCACCTCGGTTTATTTCCTTATTGACATGAATGCATCACGCAGTAATGTTTCTGTGCCCTGCAGTCTGACTGAAGGCAGTAATGTGGTAAATTCCCACACATCACTGCAGTCCTGTTCATACTGCAGTCCTGTTCAAGCCAACACTGCACTTGCAGGCTTACTGCTTTTGTGAAAGAGGACTTGGAATTGAAAACGAGGTCTAAGCAGTGCTTTTTGTTTAGGTGCACTGTTTAAGTAAGTGTCAGCTAAGGGTGCCCAATGACAATCGGCCCCATTGAGAACTTTACTGTGTTGTGGAAGTGCTGAACTGCACATTCCACACTTAACCGTTTTAGACCAGAAGCTGGGATGTTCATGATATATCATGCACAGCACTATTCTCAGCTCACACTAATGTCCACTGACACCTCACTGTGTCTCTTCACTCTCCAATTTTTAAGAATATAGTGACAATATATATATATATATATATATATATATATATATGTGCAGGGATTCAGCAAAACTAAAAATAACAGTTGCAGAGGAAGCAATGGCCCATATTCTCTGGTATAGAACGATGATCTGGCGCGATCTCGCCGTGTTCACCTTCAGGGTGACACTACACTTTGGCCTGGTTTTCCTGTCGCGCAGGGAAAGGCTGTAAATGGTCACTTTCAGTTTTCAAAACTGCTCCACAAAACAGTCGCACAGAGAAACCGCACACACACGTATCGGAAACGGAAGGGAGCGTGTCACTTTGAGCGCAGATTTAAATTATTAAACGCTGTCATGTTTTGCTGAATATTTAATGACCCAATCTGCAGCTTTGGTGTAGATGAGTCACTCTGGATTGTTTTCTTTCTCCCATGCATTGTTAAAAAACAAGATGCTACTTGATTGATTCGTTTATTTATGGTGGTGCAGAAATCAGACGCTGTCATTGACAAGGTTTAATTTGATTTGCTGTTGTTACAAAATTACAGTGGGTTGTACCGCCATGTGTACTTGTTACAGTCATGGCTGTCAGTCAGGCTGAACCCCTCCTTGTACAGATCTCTGACTTTGTGCCTATCAGTCAGGCTGCCCGCCCCTTACACACACCTCTCACTTTGTGGCTATGTTCCTGCCACAGAATGTGTTTTTGTCAGTGAGGATGTTAGAATTTTGCAAACAAGCCTGAATCAGTGTCTAACTAGGTAAATATTGTTTAGAGCAATTCGTTTGGTAAACGAGTTTTGGGTTTAGTGTTTTAGCAATTCAAAAAAAGTAACATTTGTTAATTAATTTTTCAGAACGTTCTCCAGCTTCATTTATTTTTCTTTAGGTTTATTAAATTTTCATTTTTAAACATTTTGGAAATTATTTTTAATGCAATAAAAATAGTTTCCAAAATGTTTTAAAAATGTATTTTGCACTTTACACACCCACTACTTACAGGGCTTTGCCAGGCTGTTTATGGCCCGGTACCTGAATGTGGACCACAGTTTTGGAAACCTGGGTACAGCAGGGTCCACTGATCAGTCAGGGTGGACAGGTCAAGAACTGGAGATCACAAAAGCATGTGTGTTAGCACAGCGGCACTGTTGAAAATGCACTGAAGATCTGCATTACTGAATTATTTATGGCAGAAGACCTTTTATCTCGGGTCCTTAACATTGTTCTTGTGTGGCTCACAGCTGCACCTCTCCACAGGTGAGCTCAGGTGTGAAGCCACACAGAGAAGGAGGAGAAAGACACTGACAGTCTCTTCTCCATGAAATGACTAAACACGGATGGTGTCTGAAAGGGTAAAGTCTTACACGCAGCTGAATGCCCCCCCTGCTTCTGGCTTGGTCTTTATGTGCGTCTGTAATAGGGGTATACTTTTAGCTTTCTAAGCGAACATGTTCTGTTGTGCTGGCTGACCCGGTTCATTTCCCAGTGTTCACTGGGGGAAAGGCAAAACTACAAGTGTTTCTTAACTGAACTGGTGTGGATTCGAGTGGTCAGAGATAGAGGGAGACATAGAGAGAGAGGAGAAGGAGAGAGGCAGACAGAGAGAGAGAAAGACAGAAAGTGAGTGAAAACCATAGAGAGAGAGAGAGAGAGAGAGAGAGAGAGAGAGAGAGAGAGACACACAGAGAAAGACAGACACAGAGAGAGAGAGAGAGAGAGACAGACAGAGAGGAAAAGAGGGAGAGAGAGACGGAGAGAGACAGAATGAGAGGGAGAGAAGGAGAGAGACAGACGGAGAGAGAAAGACAGAGGTGTAATAAACATGGTACCATTGGACAGTTTTTCTTGACAGCAGTTTCCATTAATTTCACTTTTAATCTTTTTTTTGTCATGACTTTTATTATGGATTCCCTCCTCTCAGCCCTTCAGACAAACCTGCGAGTGGAGCAGTGCTATGGGACAGTAAGGCGTGCTCTCTGACAGGGAGATGCTCTCTGACAGGGAGACGGTAAGTCAGGGGAATATGTGTTCCCCACTGTGGGACATTCATTTAGGCGCAAAACTGGACAGGTGCAGGGGCCATTTCTCAAGGGTTTGGAAAGGCGAAGGGACCATGCGTGCCATCCCACCCAGGTTACTGTAACTTAAACCCCCTGTCCTCCACTTACTCCTGGCCAGAGTTGCTTTGGTCAGAGGCAGGTGACTTTAGGGAACGGTGGACCCCCCCCCCAGCTGGTGGTTGAGTTGAATCTTGACTTAGATGAAGCCTAGAACAGAACAGCAAGCTGTAAGTCAAGTGGGTCGTATTGGACTGAGCAGAATCTGAGGGCATTTGTTAAATATACTCCCAATCAATAACAGAAGCACACAGCATTCCTGCTGATTTACAATGTCCAATGACAACACCTCCCCAGGCCGACTCTGCCCACACACAACCTGTGTGGCACTTTGGCACCCTTTGGCACCCTTTGGCACCTTTGTCTTCTGGCTCTCTGACCCAGACAGTTTCCCCAGCACCGGGCACACAGTTGCTGGACATGTGAAAGTTTATGCAGGATGGCAGACAGTGTGGGGGGTTACAGGAGAACGTGCCATCCTACTCAAACGAGTCACACCAGCAGGTGCAATCCTCAAAGGTGAAGGCAAACAAATCATTAAAGGGCTGCAACTGTTCAGCCATTGTCACTGCATTACAATGAAGGGCAAACCGGAGAGCGGTTAACATCATAAACAAAGCTTTGCACGCACCGTTTTCTGCGAGCAGATTCAATAATGCACAGACCGCTACGTTATACATATACAGAGCTGAACCGACAAGGCCGCTGGAATGTGCTTCTGTACCCAGTAAAAACATCCAACACCTCTGCCCATCATCTAACCGTCTACCAAACAGATCAATCCCCTATAACCAACAATCCGTTAAAATGTGGGTGGCTGTTACTGCAGTTTGCAGTTTATATATATATATATATATATATATATTTTTTTTTTTTTTAAGTCTTGACTCAAAGCAGTGAGATAATAAAAGGGTTTCCCTACAGAAGTATGTGTAGCAGGTAGAGGTTTTTGCTATGCCTTGGCAACCAGGTTTCCCAGACACGCCTGACCAGCGGTAGGCCACTCGTTGCTTTGGTTACCCTCTGTGTTGCTGGGCAATGAGATGATGGGCTGTAGGTGCCCCATGAGTACGCTGACTGCAGCAGGCTCTGTGTGAGGCCTTCTCCCTGTGTAACAGCACCAGTACAGTCAGCATGCCCTCCCGCCCCCCTGTAAGACACACACTGTCCTGTGAGTAAAAATGTCAGCAAGACTCTTTGAACATTTGTACTGTAATCAGACCCAGAAGTGGAGGAACACAAAGGTGAAAGCAGCCCCGTCCCATGTTCCCACGTGTCTCTGACACATGCTAAGAGGACTCCTTCCTCTCCTCCTGCTTGTATCTCCTGCTCATCACACCACCTCTCCACCTTCTGCACGATCTCAGCTGGTGGCATCCCTCAGCCAATCGGTTTGCCACAGGAAACGTGGCATCATTATTGCTCCGATGTTCAGAAAGTCGCACGTCTCCTGTGGTGATGAAGAAGTGCCGAATCCGGCCAGGCGTGAACATTAAACCTCTCGTTACTCTATAACCTTCCTCAAAGAAGGCTGGGTAATGACAGCTCAGTCAAAACCAATCAGAGGAAGGTTTCATTACAGAAGCCTGCTGGCAAGGGCCATGACTCCCACCTGGCCAGGGACAGCCACACGCACACACACGTTTGGGTACACCAGGAGATTACGCCGGAGGGTGCTTTGACATGTGGAATACAAATCTCACGGTACCCTCACAGCGGTCTCATAGAGGGGCGGAGCAAGTACTTCCCCCCCTTTGAGCACTTTCATTTGCATGCCTAATTAGCCACTGTGACCTGGCAGCTTTAAATTCCACTAGTTTAGAGAGGAGTGTATGTTTTCTGGGGAAGAAAACGCTCGATTAGATGACAGTGGACGATGTCCGCAAAGGGTCTGCGACTCCCATTGTAGGAATAGCTGCCGGAGTGTGCGTCTGCACTCAAACGCAAGCTGCGAGCTGTGAGCCGCGACTCTGACACTCCTGCTAATCTCCACATACAGCGCAGCAACACCTGGCATGCAGTCGGTACGCACGTGAACAGAAAAACAAAGCATGTTCATTGAAGCGCATCGACATCCTGCTCATAGGCCGAAAGAGCGGAATCAAAAAAGCCAGAGGGGAGCTCTCAAAGGGCAGCGAGAAGGAGCGCTTTTGACAACGAGAAGATGTTCCTTTTCATTTCCAGAACGATCCTCTCTGAAGCTAAAAGAGACCAAAACAAAGGGCACTGCCATGCCATAATCCAGAGCGAGGTGCAGTAAAGCCTTTAATCCTTGGCTTTGCCTCAGCCTCTCATGGTCCCACACTGGGCTGGGCTGGGCTGGGCCGGACCTGGGACTGACAGTGACTGGGTCACACCCCACCCCACAGTATCTGTACAGTCCACACTGAGACGGGGAATTCGACAAGACACGAGTGCGGAGGGGTCAGAATAGTGCAGTGAGAAGAGGAATTTTGGGAAGACAACATGCACCTGCTCCAAACTGTCCCACAATGTACTGCAGTTCTCGAAGCTCACAGCTCGAAAGGGGTTTCCAGAACCAGAACACAGCCAGTCCAAAACCAGAATGAGGTATTACACTGTGACACTGGTGAAGAAATCCTACTCCATCAGAGCCTGTTTTCACTGGAGCAGCTGTAAAGTAGCTAACAGTACAACAGTCAGGCCATCTATAGGACTTAAACAGATCCACGAGAACGCATTTCTCTTTAAGCAGGATAAACCCTACTCTTTCACAGCCCACCGAGACGACAGCATTTTGGGCCAGACTGCAGCCGGCTTTGTAGATGTTGTTAAAATGTTTACCTGCCTTTAAATACAAGGTAAACAGCAGAAGGAAATGTAGGAAGTGCACGGCAGTGCCGAGGGAGCCACCTTACATGATAATGGATGCATAGCCATGGTCTCAGGTGTCAGATGGGCTGTGGGAGGGGCACTGCTATAGCTCCGCCCACCCATACAACCATAAACCCTTGAATGGAGGAGGAGTTAACCAGGAGTGTCAGTCAAAGACACATGGTAAAACAAACGTATCGCATTAGTGTGTTACTCCGGACAGAAACCGCAGGGTTGTGTTAGAAGGGTTTCGTAAGTTTTAGGGTCACCTTTAAGAAACCACAACACGAAACGCATGTCCAGTGTTATCTCTGTACATAAAGGGAATGTGTCCATTGCTTTTCAGTGTATGTGCCAAATTATTATGCAGCAGGAAGAGTTAAAATGGGCCAGTTAGGTTAATCTGAGAGAGAGGTCGATTCAGGCTCAGGATGGTAAGCAAGCACTGTGTGGAACATCAGCCATTCAGGACTGAGGAAACGTTGCTATTGTTGTATTAAATGGGTCACGCTGCACTCTGGTGTAAGTGCCCCCCCCCCAAAAACCTCCACCTAAATGCAATCAAAGGCCCTGACAAAATGCTAACGAGGCAGGACAATCAAGAAGCAGCGTAACAAAGCCCATCTGACATGCTCCGCCTTGACCCTCTTATTGCTGTGTTTCCCGTGTGCAACCCACACAACGACAGTGGGCACAGCCGTGGTGCCAAGCCTGGCACTGAGCCAAGGGGGTACAGCACACTGCTTTTCTCAGTTGAGTTGGCATTTGTGTAACGCAGGCCCTTTGATACCCTACTCTGTGGCAGTGCCACCCTACTGTGTGGCAGTGCCACCCTACTCTGTAGCAGTGCTATCCAGAAGGTGACAGGAAGACAGCAGCAGGCTGCCCACAGAAGCAGCATGGCCTCCTGTTCCTTAACATGCACGACTCTCCCGCACATGTTTATTAGTCCAGACAGTTTGTATGGCTGGGTGTTACACTGCAGGGTTTCAGCCTAAGTGGCCTTCTCAGGGGTAATACAGCAGGCCCTGTCCCAGGACCTGAGCCAACACCTTTCAGTTCTGGAGGCCTTCTCCTAATCAGAACCTCTCTCTGCTTCTTCTCTTCTCCCTGCCCCTCCCCTCACCCCAAACAGACGAGGTGACCATGGAGGAAGTGGGTCAGGCCACCCAGCTGAGGGCGGGGGAGCTCATCATCATCGTTGTGGTCCTCATCATGTGGGCAGGTAGGAAGGCGGGTGGTCACCTCCAGCCACGAGCAATAAGAACCCATCAGGCCCGCAGAGTCACGGTCCCAGACCCAGTGAAGCCGCTGTTCTGGGCATATTCACCCAGTGATCCCCGACAGAATCAGGACTCAAGGTCTGCAGAGAAAGTTCTACAGTCAACGACCATGTTCTGGTTATGAGATCACGTAGATACTGAAGTCCAATTTCTAGAACATGCCATTATATGCCCAAGGTTAACGTTTATGATACATGTCAAACATCGGGCAGACACATCCCAACCAGCAGTAGCTAAAGACGTGCGTCTTCCCCTTTTTTCTGATCCAAGCTCGTAAGAGGCATGCAGGCGTGTTTGTGAAAGCTCATCCCTCCCCCAGCCCAACAGGAGCTCTCGTTTCCCCCCCCCCAGGAGTGATCGCTCTCTTCTGTCGCCAGTACGACATCATCAAGGACAACGAGCCCAACAACAACAAAGACAAGGCTAAAAACTCATCGGAGTGCAGCACCCCCGAGCACCCCACGGGGGGGCTGTTGCGGAGCAAGGTATAATCGAGCCCTCCCTCGCCTGGTCCTCTGCAGCGAGTTCTTCGCAGGTGAACTATGATCTGTAATGCTGCCTCACCCCTCCAAAGCAGCTCACCAACAGCGGCACCTCATCCGCACGCTGTGCTGCTGAAGCAAACGTTATTATAGCGTTTGCTGTAACATTACGTGTTCTCCATCCTCTCCCTTTTCCGTCCACCTGCCCCACACACAAGTTATGAGACTAGTTGAGGTGCACGCTGCTGCCCCTTGTCTTGTTGTGATAGCACATTGTTCTTTCAATCCTGACGAGGGCTGGTGACACAGGTTTTGAGTCTGTACCCAGCTGACGTGTGTTTACCTGATCTGTCCTGTCGATCCTGAATTTGTCCGTCATGTGAGTAGCTCACATTGTGCCCGGATGACACGAGAGAGGTTGATGCTATACTTTACTGACATTTTATTGGCTGACTTTGTACTTGGCTGATATGTGATTGGTTGACTTTGTACTTGGCTGATACGTGATTGGTTGACTTTGTACTTGGCTGACACTTGATTGGTTGACATTCAAGTTAGCTGACATTGCACACCCACATTTAATTGGAAATGTAATCGATCATTGTTGCCATTTACACATATCAGGTTAACCTATATTGAATTTTAATGGAATGGTAGCTAACTACTAACCAGTGCTTGTACGTACCTGAACACACCTGAGCATACCTGAACATCCGCCTTTCAGCCCTAAGAACAGTTCTTGTATCATGACCTCTAACTGGACTTGTTAGATTCTACTCTGCTCCTAGATCACGTCAGTACCCCCCCACCATGCCATATTCCTCACAGCGTCTTGTCATTTATTAATGTGACCAGCATGGGGTGTCCTTCAGCAGCCGCTGCTGTCGGCCCTGCGCCAGGCGCTGTGCCCGGTGCCAGGGAAAGTCAGCGCTCCAGCCACAAACAGCTGCCTCTGAGCCTGGGTCCAACCCCACGCCTTATGAAAGTTTCATACGTACAAAAGGCTGCATGTCTACGAAGCCTCCAAACCCTACTGCAAATGTTAAACGCGAGAACAGTGATGTCATCTCCAGGGGCCTGACACATTAATGGAGCCATATGGTCTTTAGGCATTTTCATTTTCAAAAATAATTCAAACCCACATTCTTCATTACTATTGGCCGAGTCAGAATATTCCAGCTCATAGCAGTGGGAGGGTTGGTTCTGTGGGGGGGGGGAACTGAGCCTATATTTATCTTTTGTCTTTTTATTTTGTGGTTTACAGTTCCCAAAAAACAAGAGGAAGCCATCGGTGAACATCATTGACGTGTGACGTGTCATCATCATGCAAAAGACATTTTAAAAATTCAGCACACCAACCAAAATTCAGCAGGCCCGGTGCATGCTGGGAAACACTGCTGGATCAAAACGAATCTGCTCGCTAGCTCGCTAAGCTACAGGTGTGGCATTGTGCCAGTGGTCGTCCTGGGGAGGGCAGGTAAGCCTACCCAGAGTGCACCTCTCTGCTCCAGTGCAAAGGCTACATACGGAGCTGAACATCCTTGACTGAAGCGACGTGATGTGTACAGATTATTAAAACCCGATTCTTACCGCCACGGTCCAGGCTCGTGCTCCACCAAGCTGTTCCTTACATCCCCTTGCCTGCTTCACCCCACGCTGGAGCGATGGACGGGCTTTGGTGTGCCACACCGGCAAGTTACCATGGCTCCAAGTGACTCTGACTCGAGTCCTTGTTTCACCTAGATAAGGAAACACTGAGCCGGTTTGAAGGAGCCTCAGCCATCTGACACCGTACACACACACACAAGCACAGCGGGAGTGTGAGTGAGCGTGTTTCACTCACAGAGAAACTTCAAACAATAAATCGTTTCTGTTATAGTGTTAAGTATTTATTCTGCGGTATGCGCCAGCCCATCCCCCGGCCTCTGAGATACTGGCTCTGCTGCTGTGTGTATACTGGCTTCTGGTACTCACAATGGACCATAATTTTGAAGCGCAATTTTTTTTTTTTTTTTTGTAAATCAAGATTGAGGACTCTGACAAGCACATAATTGTGCAGAACTTGAAATGTTTTTTCTTGTTAAAAATTGTTATTCTTGTCAAAAATCACCTCGCTGTTAATTACAGCAATCAGCTCTGTTGGCAGAGGTAACCGATGCCAGGTCAGGTTTTATAAACAGGTGTGTACACCTTCCTCCAGGAGTCTTTTTGTGTCTATTGACAGTTTTTTTTCCTCTGTGCTCCCACCTGTCAGGTCTTGTTGGATCTGTAAAGCATTTCACTCAAAGCATTCGTGTTTATAATAAGTTATTTACTTACATCTACAGTGAAGTGTACCAAAAGGGAAGACGTGCTTTGGGAGTTATAAGACAGGGAACCGGCTGGTTATTACTTTGCAGAGGTAATGGGTGGCTGTGGCCTTTGGCAGGAAGTGCGGAGCATCTGTTAACAATAAATTTGTGGGTCACATCTGAGGAATAAGAAAATTGACACTTAACATCTTGGCCCTGCCCTCATGCACAAGACGCAGAGCCTGCACAAGGGGCGGAGCCTGAACAAGGGGCTGACCGGAATGAGGGGCGGAGCCTGAACAAGGGGCAGAGCCAGAACAAGGAAACAGCCTACCACTGTACGATGCTTTTATCTCCTGTGATGCACAAAGTGTGGAATGTTTAATGAAAACATATCTGCGCAACGTTTTTGGAAGAAAAAAAGAAGGAAAAAAAAAATCAGGCTGTGACTTATCAAGTTTTACACAATACTTTGGAACAGTAGCTTTTCTTTATTGTTTTTTCATCATGTTTTGTGTATTTTTGTAACTTCCATCCATCCATTTTTACGATCAATTTTCCTAGCGAGGGTGGCATGTGGCCTGGAGCTGCTCTCTTTTTGTACTTTTTACTAAGATATTATGCGTGGATGCCTGGCTTCTTTCTTGCCGTATATAGGGCTTAATCGGCATAAATGCTAATCCTTCTATACAGTTTAAGGCTGCCAGCAGCCCAGACGACATAAGTGGACAGTTATAACAGACAAGTAAAGAAATGTGTCAGTTGGCCCGACACCGACACCTACAGGCTCGACACTCGCGTCTGGAGCCCCGACAGCAGCGTCTGCAGGCCCTTCACACAGCAATGGGCCAGGGGTGGCCCACAGACTGCTTACAGACGCACCCCGACTGCCCTTCTGTCTGCTACCGTCACCAAGCACTTAACTTCCTGTGCTCTGCTTAAACACAATGTCACTCATTAAAATCACTCAACGGTTATCGTGAAAGATAATGTTATTAGTTATAAGGTGGTAAGGTGAGCTGTACTAAGCCAGACCGCCATGTTGACAGATTACTGCACACTGCACACCTAAACCCACCATCACCCTGGTCCCTCACTCCTGAAGGATTCTGGGTCATATGAAAATACCATTTGTCAACAGCAGCTGACGGCAAACGTGACGCCTCTACATACAAACTGTTGTTTAATGTGATGGCCTGGGGTGTCACGGCAGCACAGCCCCCCTCTGCGCCCCCCACAAAAGAATTCTCTGCCAGCTCTGACCATATCTGTGTCCACACCCATGCCTAACCCTCTGCCAAGAAGAGAGAGCATTTCAGCTGTTAATGGCTGATAATTAACCTTGGCTACAGAAGGAAATGGCAGGCGCTGACATGAGAAATGGGCTGTATTAATATTCTGCCCTGACAGCTGATATAAGCAAAGAGGAGATGGGTTGTGGAGGAGCAGGAGCTGGGGGGGTCTGCCTGTTGACCGATGGCTTGGCGCCACCATGACTTTTTCCTTCACTCAACATTTCCCCCTGGGACGATCCTTCTCTGCTGTAATAAAGCAAAAGGAAGAACTTTCAGGACACCGTCGGTAACCTGGAAACGTACATGATGCAGCGCATCAAAGTCATGTTCATACGCTGACAGCTGGGTGCAGCGTTTCCAGGCAACAGTGGCATGGCGGTGAAAAAAGGGTTCCGACCTGCCTTTTGAGAGGGAACGCCTGTTGTACCTTTGAACTGTTGTGTCCTCAGTATATTTGCCAGTAGCTACATCAAACATTACGCATTTTGATAAACAATGCAAATTTAAATGTAACCATTTGAGCCTAATAGCTACCATGGCCAATTAGTTTGGTGTTAAAACTTTCAGCTATGACTGGATTTCCTTAATCATATCAGCTGTCTTTGGTAACCTTTAATTTCAGACCAGGGCAGCAGCTCCTTATCTACTCAATTACTCTGTCTTTACAACCATTGGTGTAACATAGTAAGAAAGAGAACTTGTTTAGATCTGACCTGCCTTCGTTGAAAGTTAATGCAAAATTATTTGGGGTTTGTGGCTCCCAAACATCCAAGGACAACAAAGAGCAGCCACAAGTGGTCAAATTATCATGAGATACAAAGTGTTCCTAAACCAGCACTGTAGTGGTGTCCTGCTGGGTGGGTATATGCCATATACCTGCTATACACACCAATGTGCAAATGTGAACACACACACACACCAGTCATCACAGCAAAAACCAGGGCTGCACAAACAGGTGGCACAGCTCTGACGGGTACGGTTCAGATCAAACACAGTCAAGACTCAAATTTACCAGGTAATAAAAGGCGATTTTGTTTTGCAGACGGACGCAAAGTCTGCTCTGGCATCCTCGTGGATGACCAGTAGGGTCCCAGCAAGCATGAGCTTTACAGAAGGGTGTGTCAGAACAAGCCTACAAGACAACGTCCGGCATCACGAAAGCCACCATAACAGTGTGACACTCCGCTTACGACCTACTGTGGTGACTAACAGCGTTACCATGACAAAGCTCGGCACTGTTTGAAAAACTAAAGAAAAAAAAAACCTGGAACAGAACCGCTGATGGAAAACATCCTGTTGAGCTTTGTCGAGACATTTTTTTTAAAGCATGAAGGTTGCTGAGATGTGATTTTTTTTTCTGTAAATTTTTATTTCGCTTTGGATCAAAGCAGAGGATGGATTCTGAGTTCCGACTCCAGGTTCTTCTTACTTCAGAACTTACGTAAGAGCACTCCAAACTTACGGGGCTTAGACATCCACAGAAAACCCTTCACAGTGATCACTCACAGAATGCAGGATTGTGTTCAAAGCCTTGTACATTAAGGGGAAAAAAGGGAACATTTTCTGTATCGTATGCAGTTTATATTTAATGTATGAAATTCATATTAACTGCTGAATGGGAGTGAGCATGTTCTGCATCTATGAACAAAAACAAGGCTGCACAGATTCTGTCTGGATTGTTGCATATATGCCTACTCATATATCCAGTACAAGTTTAATAAAGCTAATCCCATATTTTCAATGTCACTTGCATTTCTTTGTTTGTGTGCATGTGTACCTTAATTTGAAACGCAATTAGTTTCAAGCACTGTGATTAAACAAAAATAAAACGGAAATAAAAACCACCAAGTGCACGCAATCTTCTCATCACATTGCAGTTAATTACACCTCAGCGGCAAAGTCCAAAGGCTGCGCTCATGATGCACCCATGGCAGACGCAATCACACTCCCTGCCCGATGGCCTTCAGTAAACACCACGGGATGGAAGGTGTGAAACGCGTGATCGATTGAGCCGTGGTTGGACCTTAACAGGCAGGTGCTGATGCCTGCAAGGGTCACGACCTCCGTGCTCAGCTTGAACAGCAAAGGCCAGAATCGATCATGGTGAACAATGTCCAGACAGACACCAGTAACGCTCGAGGGCTCAGGAAACTTTACAAAAACAATCTGTTAAGATAATAAACTCAACAGGTAGCGATCAAAATAAACCCAATGCACCATATTTCCACGAATTCCAAGACGGGTTTCTCTATAAACTCTGTCGATGTCCCTGCTCTAGTGCCCACTTTTGTGAATCAAGGCATATGTAAAAATGTATTGGGTAGGGGAGATTTGAAAACTCCTTTAGCAGTAAGGATGCCCACGCATCAACATCCTGCAGGGATGCAGGAAGCCCACGCATCAACATCCTGCAGGGATGCAGGAAGCCCACACATCAACATCCTGCAGGGATGCAGGAAGCCCACGCATCAACATCCTGCAGGGATGCAGGAAGCCCACGCATCAACATCCTGCAGGGATGCAGGATGCCCACGCATCAACATCCTGCAGGGATGCAGGAAGCCCACGCATCAACATCCTGCAGGGATCCACGCATCAACATCCTGCAGGGATGCAGGAAGCCCACGCATCAACATCCTGCAGGGATGCAGGGACCCACGCATCAACATCCTGCAGGGATGCAGGAAGCCCACGCATCAACATCCTGCAGGGATGCAGGGATCCAAGCATCAACATCCTGCATAAAGCAGAAATGACAGGGAGAGACAGAGGTCCAGCGGTCCGTTTGTAATGCATCTGCTTTTCAGACGTGCCCTGAAAAACCTGCTGTAGCAACAAATCGTAATAAGGTGTCGGTTTGGCAGCAGCGTCTGATGGAAGTAAACTGGTTAGTCCCGTTCTAGACGGTCATAATTGAACACGTTAGAGTCTGAGCCACGTTCTTCAAAAAATCTATGGATATGAAGGATAGATGTTGTGTAATGTTTGGGACAAATTACTGGAATGAAAACCGATTACCGCGTGATTTTTCGTATATACTTAATAACAGGAACGGCTTTCCTTGTCTTAATGCGTTACAAAAAACTATCCAGTCTGCGCTGAAAAATAACTGCATTCGCCTTAATGGTCGAAAGAATTTTGCGTCACTGGAAATATTTTCACATTATATTTTATACCCCCCAAGTACGTACCTAAACATTTCAACATTACTTACTGATGCGTTTGATGTCTTAATTAAAGTGTCTACACGTGAAAATATGGAGCAAACAAATCCAGATTAAAGACGTTTTCTCTGTGGCCCCACGATACATGTACAAATGTACAGCACGACTTCGTCATTGCATTTGGTAGGATTTATACAAATTCGACATACCTTGTTTTCTTTCTCGCCCTATATATTCCACATAGCCCATCGATGTCTTTTTTAATTAACTGGAATAAAACTGAACACGTTCCATAAATTAAGTCTTACAAACGCGTTATGAAGCACAAAACAGGGTACACTGGATTGGCCATCAACCCGACAGTGGGCCCTAATCAGTGCACACACACCTGGAGTCCAGCGGTCACCTGTGTGTGCTGGACCAGGTGTTCTCACCCTCCGAGATGCCCATTGTTTGTCCACCGCTGCCCCCTGGTGGCGAACACAGAATCTTTCCTGCAGCACGAAATGATTGATATTTTCTACCTAAACCACCTTTCAAGAAGCAGCTTCTCACCTTTTACGGTTTTGTTTTTTAATCCCCTTTGATAACAAAAATCTGTGTACATGATAACCACCTTAAATATATGTGTTGTTCTTTCCTGACAGGGTTAGTTTTGAGACGGTGCTGAGGCACCTTGATGTGCGCGCGCACGCACATACTCGCACACGCGCGCACACAGCTAGACACTGAAAACCTTATGCAGTTCAAGTTAAAAACCCAGCATCGCCAGGTTTGGAATATATGCAACACAAAGTACAGTGTACCGCCAACACTAGAACGCAAAACAGACATACGCACCCATTAAAAAACATAACCATTCTAATAATGCACACTGGCATAAAGCAAATGAGTGGATTTTAGATGAGTATTCTGTAACAGTCTGTAGTTTAGCAGCATATACAAACATGCACAAAACGCTACCATTGTGTTGTTACAAAGACCAAACCACCATCTGTAACGATACGCAACGTCTGTATCTACAGAGGTTATATATATTCTAAGTGCTTAAATTGGCTACAGCGATTTCCCCATGTATGACACCTTAGATGAATGTGTTACTTGCATACAATGTTTCGTTATAATAATAATCGTTAAGGAAATATGAAATATGTATATAATAATCGTTAAGGAAATATGTAAACAGAATAAAAGATGAGTGTTTTGTGTTTTAAGAAGATTCGCTCGTTTTGCAAAAGAAAGTGTCATGATAAAACAGCTTTTGTATAACAAACGCTTTCACATAAAAACGCAATACTTCGGCGTCTTGTAATAAGTCAACATCATGTAAAACGGCTCTCGTCACGCTGAGAAAGGATTCATATTAAAATGAAACCCATCGTTTTTTTTATAGTGGTAGCAATGTGCTGCCGTACAAAAAGGTCAATTTACACGAGTAAAAAAGGAATTAAAAAAAAAAAAAACGACACATACACAGTACTTAAATTTAAATGCATTTATTACGTGTAACAGGAACGACATGAGCACTGTTTGGCCCTACCAGAGAACACATCTGTACAAACAGAAAACCACTAGGAAGACTCAAATTACACTTCATTCTGAGAACAACGGTCCGAGGTGGGGAAGGGGACGGGGGAATCAGTTTTACCAACACATAAGCTTCACCATTTATTTGGTCTTCACTAACACTGTACAATGACGAACTGGGACAGAGGACACCCACCCTGGCAGTGACTGTTGTTCTGCTTCCTAATGTATTTCTTACACAGTAAATCCCATTCTTCAGGCACAAGGCTCGGTAACTCGACCAGTCAGCTTCCCACAGCTGCAAAACCCAAATCGGGTCAGGTGATGGTACCGACAATCTACAGAACACGCTCATGTGACTGGCAAGAGAACATTAAAGCTAGCCAGCCTTCCCCAAACAAGACTGTCTCAGAACAAAGGGACATAGGTTTACTTGTACAAAACATTTTTAGTGCAATGAAATGTAAGACAGTCCAGGATACACAATTACTCTGAGGTTCTGTAGGAACGTGCATCAGATTACCTTACTAAGTGAAAACAGCAGAGCAGGAAGTCAAGTCCTTCCCAGCAATTTCCATTTCATGCTTCTGTCTTTTGCACTGGAGATTCCTGCCTAAGGCCACTGTTTTGAAGCAGGCCATCTCACAAGCATCACTTTAGCAATACTGAGATCCAGCCTGATATAGTAACCCCAGAGTCTGGGCACCATCACTGCAAACATTGCATCAAAGAAAAATGGACCTCGATGTGGCTGTCCGCGTAGTACATTACAAAACATGTAACGGAACTGCCTGACATACAAACCCTCCCTAAGCTGCTGATATCCCTCGCACTTGCGGGCGCGCGCGCGCACACACACACACACACACACACACACACACAGAGCTGACAAGCAGTACAAGCAGAGCTGCTCCATATTAAACAATGAGATGCCGTATCTTCGCTCTCACACTGTTATTGAGAAACATCACTTTAGTGCAGCCTTGGCCTCGTATCTGGAGAATAAGGCTGTGTGGAAAGCCTCCTGCCGCTGTTAAACTCCCACCCAGAAAACACTGCAGCGCTGACACGACCCACACTCTGCCAACTCCTGTCCAGCGGCACGGCCCCGTGGCCCTCAGAGCCAAAACAAGTCATCGCCTGGAGGGGGCGAGCAATCTTCAGCGTCGGCTTCCTCACACATCACGCCGATGTCCAGGACGCGAGGGTTGGAACGCGACTCAGCCAGTCTGGAAGGAATGCAAACAATACAGACATGTCAACAGAGGACATTTCACACACACGTTCTTGTGGAACGTTACAGGATGGCACGTTCATTAGGCCTCAACTATACAGATCCGTTCTTGACTACGGGAACCGGTCAGCTGGCAGAGCAGCCGGGGAAAGGTCTGGAACCGAGGGCATCCCAAGGTCACCAAGGTGTAGAAAAAATACTTGGCAACAAACCACTTTCTGTGCCAACTCCCATCATGCATTTCAACAACAGTTAACATCGAACAGAAGCACGGTCTGGTAGGAGTATAAAAACATTGAGAAAACTCATTTCTAGAGGTCTGCACTGCACTGTGGTCAAAAAGAAATACTAGACCACAGCCTTGGTTCAGGCACAGGATGTTCAACGTTCCACTTCCACATTTAGTCATCAGTATACAGTGTCTGTACAGAACCAGCAATGCTGATAAGATGTGAATTTATTAAACATGTCAACCACCCAAACAGGCCCCATTTCTTTTCTCTCTTCGCTACATTAAACAGGGATTTTTTAAAAAAGCACCCAAATCAATTCAAGACCATGTTCTGTTCATGAATAGTGATTGTTAGACTCCTTCTTTTCCCAGATCAGACCTGAGACCCGCACAGGCAGCACCTATTAAAATTCCCCATTCTTCCTCCTCCTGACACTCCAGCTTTAATAGGATGCGTACTAAAAATCACTCGAGCACCCCACTCCGAGCGTCACGGTGCTCAGCACGCGCGGGCCAGATTAGCATAAACACCCTTTGCCACGGAAACATGATAACCCTGTAGAACTTCGTTGGTGTTATGGAGAAGTCTGTTGACATGGATACTAATGGAGCTACAACACTACAGACGGGCTGCTGCAGAACCCTGCCTTTCACCATGCATTTGACTTTAACGGGTCAGATAATGTTCCAAAAGTGCCAATTACTGCGCCGTTAGCAGTCCTCAGCCACAAACGAGCATTTACTGCCGAAGACCTTGGAGAGAAAAGTCTAAACACGGTGCATGAAACATCCTCTGTGCCCAGCACGGGGTCAGAGGTGAAATGAGACAAAGGTGTTCAGAGCAGTAACAGCCACAGTGTTTGCTATGACCATATTAGCATTTGCTTCTTTGGGCTCTGACCCAACACCCAGTCACTGTTCATCACGTGTGGACAAGGTCTCGCATGGGTGGTGGCTGATCAGGGCCAAACGGAGCCCATTCTGGAAACATCTGTTTTGCAGCCTGTTGAAAGGTGGCAGGGTTCTCAAAATGGGTCAAGCAGCATGAACGAAAAGCGGACAACAAGGTCATGAGCGGAGCGTATGATGGTACTTGGGTCACATGATTACCTGCTGACGAATCAGATTTGAGAACTGCAGCTAGGAAAGCAAGAAGGCAAGAATCAGCGACTTGAAAAGCTACAGTGGGATTTAATCCATGAAGCTGCACACGTTAATCCCCCCCCAGCAAAGACATCAGAGAGAAGCCCGAAACACAGCAGGCAGGTGGTGCAGACTCCCATCATGGCGCTACGGGAGTGCCGGACCCGCAGGGAGACGGGAGGAAAGGCTGTGCTCACCAGGAATCAGGATTATAATAACAGGGCTCATTTAGCTACCAGGAGGCTGGCAAACCACACTGACCCCCACGGTCAAACTGAACAGTAATCCTGTCTCTCCACACACAACAATCTACATTTATTTGAAAACAGCCCCCCCCCCCCCACCAAAAAAAACAGGAAATTTGCTCACCTTGAAAAAGCTTCATCAAGACCATCATCAAGCTCCTACAGAGGGACAGGCAGATTTTCAGTCAATCCAAATGCAGCACAGAAATACGTACCATCATCCGGTTTCCGAAGGCCCAGATTAACTACGGGTCGAAGTCGACACCACGACTAAGAATGTACAGCGTCATTCCAAAGCAGAGAGCGTGAACATCATTCGGGGGTTTCAGTAGAACAGCGAGCAGCCGGAACTACAGTGTCGGGTCAGGATGTGGACGGGTGTAAGGCCTATGCCTGTCTGCACAGCTGCAGCACAGCAGCATCCTCGGACCCGGAGCACATTTCCATGACGACCATTGACAGTAACAGGCCAGGACGGGGCACCTTACCCACAGCGTGTTGTTGTTCTCTGCGTCAGGTCCATGTAGAGACGCTCCAAAGGGGCCGTCTGAGCCGTGGCCCACGCCTGACGGGCTGGCAGCCGTACGCTCCTCCAAAACTAGCAGCTCTCCACCGGGCGCTTCTGCTGGACCGTGGTGACCAGTTAGACCAGTATATCGTCAGCATCACACCAGTGCTTTAGGCCTCCATTCACCCTGACAGAGGTTAGGCTACACTGCTCTGTAGAGGGAATTCCCAAACTGAGATCTCATTATAAAGCTGAGCTGCACACTTCCTTGCTCAACACTGCTGATCAGTCTCCGCTGCTTTCTATTCAGGTGCTGGGGAGCATCAGAGGAGCCCCCCGCCCCTCAGATAAGCACAGAGGCTGTACACTGACGTGAGCTCTTCTGGACTTTCTCTGATTTACAATTTTTCAATCTTGAAACCCCTTTAGCTCCCCTCCAATAACCAAATCCCCATGTCAGCAGCTGGAGCTGAAACTCTGACACACAATCCAACCCAACCAAGCCTGTCCCTTTGTGTCCACATCCTTAAAGACTAAGTCAAGATCAGTTATAATCTTTAACTGACATTTTTGTACAATGCACTCAGAACACAGTAGCATGCAAAAAAGCTGAGGGTGCCCCCACCTCTACATTTACTGAGAAAACACAAATTTCATGTTAACGCAGAAACCTGACGCCTTCTGAAACTTGAGACCTACTCCCCCTGGTCTACAGTCTCTCGGTTTCCGAGAATAAAAATACAAAACCCAGCAGCTCAAGTGCTTCTCTTCTTGGAGTGACGAGTGCATTTTAATGGAAAGAAACAAGACTGAAAACTAAGCTGAGAGTTCAACACATTACAAGAGAGGCTGGGGATGTGAAACTGGCACTCTTACCACCAAACGAGATTGAAAGGGCTTCAAAATCTGCACTTAATGAAACAGACATTTGAAAGAGCCCATGTGCGTTCATGTGCATTTCATATACTCACCCCTTTCTTTGAGGAGGTCGACTGTATGCTCTGATCCAGAGCCGCTGGCTGAGTCACCGGCACACACCAATCGTTTCTCTTTCTCTGAGTGCAACATAGTCATCATTTAGCAAACACGACACTTGTGAGAGTTTGGTGTTTCCATCAACAATGAAACGGGTTTAAAAGTAATTGTTGCAAAATGCAAGGCCTCTCCTCAAACGATGAGGGGCAGGTTGCAGAATCCCTGTCCTGCTTTTAAATCTGGATACACAGGACCATTACTCCACCAACCACACTTCCCATTTTCCTGACAAAACGTACCTTCTTTGGCAGCTTGCCAGAAGTCGAAGGCAACCCGAAAGGCCTGTGCCACGGTGAGAGTCACAGCGCGGGCCTGGAGAAACAGCAGCAAGACTTTCACTGGACATCCCCTGCCCCATGTGCGTCAACACGATCCGGCGCGGGACACAGGCCAGACCTCAGCTCACGGTACCTGTGACACAGCTGCGTTCATTTAATTTAAACTGTAACTCTTGGGCTGAGTGAAGATTATTTACTTTGGTGTCCACACCATATGCACACGTTTTACAATGCATTTCTCTTTGAGCCAGCGACACACTCCACTGGGAGTGACAGGTGTGTGGGCTCTTAACGAGGTTGCTCACGGTGAGACCAGAGTGGGACAACACTCACCATCTTCCTCTTGGCACACAGGAAGGCGTGGCACTCCAATGTCTCATTCTGTTGGTTCTGGGCGATGTAAGCAAAGACTCTATCATGTACCTTGTCCACAGCGCAGTAGGATATTCTGGAAAAAAGGTTGGGGGGAAGGGGGGGGGGTCGCCAAGGTCCATCAGATGACAAACTTACTTCTATTGGCAGGGTGTTCCAGATCGGTCATACATCACACCAGTGCTCTTCAACCCTTACTGTGCAGAACAGCAGGGTGTACACCAGGCACCACTGTATAAAGGACAGGTCCCCTTCACAACAAACATTAAGCTTTAACAGGAAGTCAGCTTCTGCACAAGAGTACACCAGATGTTTACAGTTATCAGTCTTTTCCTCCGTCTCTTTACACACCTGACCCGTTTAGGTTTTAAAAATGGAAGTTTAAAAACTTATAAGGTAAAAAAAAGGATAAAAATGACAAATGCCATCTTATGTAAAAAAAAATGATAATAATAAAATTATTTATTTAAAATTATAAAAAAAATTAAATAATCGGTGGCCATGCTGCCTCGCTCGCGTACGTACATGTCCCCACCGCCTCACCTGTATATGGACACGTTATCAACCAGCTGGTTGGACACGCTATCGTAGAGGACAATTCCTCGAGGGGAAACATCCAGTGTCACTTTCTGGAGCCTCTTCCCTACGGCTTTAGCCTATGAGCAATGAGGGATTTACAGGACATCGATCAACATGTTGCTGGCCTCTGCAGCTCCACGGTCCCATAGAGGCACAGTACAGAGAGAGACGTGTCCATATGATGGCAGGAGGACACTCACAGTGACCACAATCCTCTTCACTGCCTCCGTGGCCATCTCCTCACCATTAGGCTGCTCCACCATCGTCATGCCCAAGTACTCCAGCCTGAAGACCATACCCTCCAGGAGGGTCTCCCGCGTATCGGTCCAGTTCTCTGGAAGCTCTGTGGGGAGGGGAACATATTTGCCATCAAAAAAGTGAAATGTGACCAACAGACAGGAGGGTTTGTACATTCAGTGGACACCATACAGAAGTCTCTCCTTTTAAGTTTTGCCAAAATTTACCCTCTAGACAGAAACAACACACATCCAAAACCACTTACATTATAGCCGCATATAGAAACTGTCACCAGTTTTAACATGAGCCATATCATTCTGAAAATCTCACCGTGCAAAAAAAAAAAACAGTACACGGACGGTCGGAAAAAAACGTGCATTCTACTCAGCCTTGTTTTGTGTATTTGGACTACACATTTAAAAATAATTTTGCATACAGACACAGACAAACACACGTACATACCTATATTTCAATGCTGTTGTGGCACAAATGTTTTAAAGAACATCTTTAGTCAAATTAACGCAGTGAAAGGACACAGCAGGCTCTGAAATGCGGTCTGTTCCCCTAAAAACTGCATAGTGTGCTGGGGACATTGCTGCTGCGGTCTGTGATGAACAGCGGCCGTATGAAGGTCCGCCGAGCTAGGGCATGTCACCGGACTGACGCTTCCGGGAGCTCTCTACCGTAACACACGTGTAATTAACTAACACCCTCCTATTCACTTCCTACAATAATAATGATGAAAGCTGCATTGGAAAGTGCCCACAAAGTGCAGTTACAATCAATTTGACTGCTGAATTTTGTTCAACATTACCTCTCCAAAATGTTACATATTTTCCGGGTGTTATTCACTGGGCTTCTGCAACATGAAACGCGCTGCGCCGTCTGCCAGTAACGCAGCCAACATTAACTTAAACAGGCAGATGTGCGCAGCTCCACCCGCTGGAATGC
>JABJVR010041339.1:5657-31597 GCA_025773905.1 Chitala chitala
TAGACCCCACAGCCTGCATCTGGGGTCCTGCCTGGTGGGGTAGACCCCACAGCCTGCATCTGGGGTCCTGCCTGGTGTGGTAGACCCCACAGCCTGCATCTGGGGTCCTGCCTGGTGGGGTAGACCCCACAGCCTGCATCTGGGGTCTTGCCAAGCCTCTATTGATGTTGTCCTTAGAGTTTGTTCCTATGCTGCCATGATCAGTGACTTTGTGCTGTCTTTCAGTCCAGCTTTCTCCAGCCCCTGGTATATATATAAAAGCATGTGGCCAGATCGATGAAGGTTTGTAACAGGAGCATATATATAAAGTGTCGCGTTTGCAGCGCAGGAGAGCATATTGTTGCGAAATCACTGTCAAAACGTCCCAACGTTGTGCAGCATTTCATCGTCTGTGAGCCGTTCTTTCAGAACGTCAGCGAGGATGCAGCAGAACACGCGTCACACATGGACTCGCGTCGCTCACAGTCCACAGAGCGCGAAGGCTGCACGGAATCTGCAGCTTATGGAAAGTTATGGTGACGGCGTGAGTATTTAATTGTTTTCTTTAAGTACCACATGTTGCAGCTGTTTTTCCTTCTGTTGTTATGCACTGTGAACGAAGGGGCCGCTTGTGTTTTAAGGGACAGCGCTGTTCTGGATACATCACTTGGCAGGTGATGATACAACAAACAAATGACTTAAAACACATGGGAAACGTGTTTTGACAGGGTTCTGGCTGTGCCTCTGTGTACCACTGAGTATGAGCTTTGCTAACCCCTGTATCCTCCCAGACAGTTTAAATATAGTTTCCATGGTCTACCCCAGACACTGAATAACTACTTCAAGGCAACCCTGATGGAAAATCAGCATTCCGGTGAAAATGCCTTCTTATTACAGCCAACAGTAACTGGCAGGAAAAATCACAAAGATATTAAATTAGCTATTTTTATCACTTGGAATTGCTGACTGACTGTATTAGGAGAACCTGTATTTTATTCAGAACACTAAGAAGAACTGTCTGCGTTCTCCTGTGGGCAATGGAGATCTCAGCAATATCTTTCGTTGGTTTTAAAAATAAGTTATCTCCCGAGAGGTTGGAAAGATGGTCGTGTATTTTTTGTAGATTAACCCGATGTGCAGAGGATGAAGTTCTTATTTAAAAAAGGGAAAAACTCCGTCTCGTATTTTCATTTAGGCACAAGAAAAAAACCGTGTTGTTCTTTCCATAAATCACATCATAAATCACAGGACCATTTGAGACTGACAAGGTACATTTCAAAACTGAACCAATCTCTTTAGGTGCTGACATTGCTAGCAGAAATGGAAACTGAATATCTACAAAATAAAAAGTGCTCTAAATATACTGGAAACCAAAGGCAAGCATTGGCTCCCCATTCAGTGCATTTATAACCACTTTTGTTTACATAAAAACCATTTTTAACAACTCTTGCGGAGTATCCCATTTTTACAGTAAAGACGAATTTTTAACACATTGAACATTTGTTTAATGCATTCAGATTCCAAAGCTGCAAGTTATGTATGGAGTTACTTAGGGATGTAAATAATATATATATTTTTAATCTCTTTCAGTGCAGTTTTTACAGCAGGGTTCAGCTGTTTGTTGCAATTCCAGTCATGCTATTACAGGTGTGATAGTGTTTTAAATTATGCATTTTGGAGCCATGTTATACTTGGAGCTGATTTTATACAAGTAAATATAAATATCTAGTCTCGATGCTTCTAAGTGTAACAAAGGTACGACTAAGACTATTATGAGAACAGATCAAAGAACGGACGAGGCCAGCACAAATGTGGTTTGTCAGATCTTTAGTGATGTCAACATCAATTCACCATGAAGTAATCAAATCACGGCTTTGTTGAGGTCATATGCCTGTGTGTGTCTCTGTGTGTGCGTGCATGACGGTTTGACTTTTGGAATAAGTTTACTGGTTGCAAAACCAATGTTCTCTTTTTAAAGTTTTGGGTACTATGTGAGCAAAAAGCCTTTAAAAAATGATTTTCACTGCTAGTGTTTTGAACTGCTCTCTCAGGTTAACATAAAACGACAGTTCACCTGAGCTCTAATAAACACGGGGGAGTGTAAATTGAGTTTTAAATAGCTAAGATGTGTTATGGACATATGAATCTTATTTTTATAACATGATTTTCTATTTTGGGCAGCACGGTGGCGTGGTGGTTAGCACTGTCGCCGCGCACCTCCAGGCCTGGGGTTCAATTCCCACTTTTGGTCTGTCTGTGTTTGTGTGTGGAGTTTGCATGTTCTCCCTGTGCTTGGTAGGTTTTCTCTGGGTGCTCCGGTTTCCTCCTGCAGTCCAAAGACATGCAGGTTAGGTTGATTGGTGTGTCCAAATTACCCATTGTGTGTGTGTGTGTGCCATGTGGTGGGTTGGCGCCCTGCGCCCTATGTGCTCTGGGATGGGCTCCAGTCTTCCCCGCGACCCTCACCAGGAATAAGCGGTTAAGATAATGGATGGATTTTCTATTTTTTCTCCCTCTCACACACTGTATTGTAGGTACCATTCAAACTGTCCACATCTTGCTAACATAACTAAACTGGATTGCTTTTATATATAAACTCTGAGAGAAGGCTCTTCTCATCCCTAGCGCCTAATTGGTGAAATTAGCTGCCACCTTTCTTTGAGGACTTCACCGTACCTGTCCAAGACTCATCTTTTCAGGGAACGCCTCAGCGCTAGATTCTCATCTTCATAAGCTCTGCTTCTTTATTTTTCTAATGTTTAAATGCTGTTTATTTATCCATTGAATTATTGCTAATTTAACTTTTTGCCTTTTGGTTGATTTGGACTCTGTTTTACTTAACTTGAGTATAGGACAGCACTTACTATTAGCTGGATTCCCAGATATTGTCTGACCTCATTTTTAATATGCATGTATGCTCATATTCATTTGTAAGTCGCTTTGGACAAAGGAGTCTGCTAAATGAACAGATGTAGGTGTAAAAGTGAATACAATAACTCTGCCTTCACCAGTGTACTTCAGTAATATGTAACATTTGGATGAATGTTCAGGTGAACTGCCGTGAATGTACTTGTTGTGTTCCTAAGCGAATGAGCATCCCGGTGAAGGGCTGACAACCAACCTCGTAACACGTTTTTGCCGGAACAGTCTCTGCGGCCTGCCTGACGCTACAACTGGAATGGCAGATATGCAGAAAACATGTATATGTAGACTAAATACATAGGTCGTCTGAACTCAAAAACGCAGAGCACATCACCCTAAATCTAAGACCAAAAGTGGCCTAACTGCTAGATGTAATTCACTTTTAAAACAATGATTATAACTATTACTATTGTGGTATGTGACACGTATCACTATACAAGTGCCCTGTGATACAATGGCGTGCTAGTGTAAATGAATTATATCCATGTGAAGGTCAGCGGCTAAGCCCTTCAATAGGTGTGGAATGTCTCGTTTATTAGCAGCAGTGTTCCTCTCGTTTATCCCCCCCCCCCCCGCCTCTCATGTGTGGCCTCCCTCACAGCAAATTTAGCAGCTCAACACTCAGACTTCACCGTGGTAACTTATTAAGCTGTCAGCACTGAAATTCCTTGGAAGGGGCCTTTGAAAATTTTACTGTACTAGGCACCTCCTAAAAAATGACCTTCAACCATCAAATAAAACGCTCTGCCGAGAATGCTGTGTTTTGTGTGCGGCTCCTGGTGCACCGGGATGCGCCTCTGCTGGCCGACTGCACTTCTGTGCGTTTTATTGCCCCGGTAAATCAATCTATTGCTCTTGTTCACAACCTGTACGAGGGGGAAAATGAAGTAGAAATGGCCTTTGTGATTTTCCACTCACTTTCCCAGAAATATGGAGGCGATTTGGGGTTTGTTCTCTAACTGTCCTTCTGAAAGGTATAAAATCAAAGTTGTGGGCCAGATTGCATCACTTAAAGCATGATTCTTGGGAGCAGATTTTAAAAACTGCAAAGCATTCCGACAGTGAATAGCATAGCTAAATCGATAGCATAGCTAGCTTATAGTCATTATACCCACACTGACATCCATCCATTCTCTATACCGCTTGGCCAGTTCAGGGCCGCGGGAAGCTTGGAGCCCATCCCAGGAGGCACAGGGCGCAGGGCAGGGGACACCCTGGGCAGGGTGCCAACCCACTGCAGAGCCTCACAGAGCCTGACACTGACAGTTTAGCTAAATTGATAGTATAACGAAACCAACAGCACAGCTAAACTGTATGCACAGCCAGCCAAATGCACCCAGGGTTGACACAAATGAATGAACATTAGGCCATTCTGCTGATACATGAGCTCCTTGAACAGTAAGAGGCTAAGTGTGGAGGAAAAACATGTATTTTGAGGCTGCATTTGTACCTCACCTACTTCTATGTGTAAGCAAGACCCTTTTCATATTCAGAGAGCTAATCCAAGAATTAGTTTGTACCACAAACAAAAGTTGCCTGAGGTAAAATCAGGAGAAAAAAAATGCAACAGAAGAAGGGAGGACCTGGTGTATCACTCCATCTCTCCTACTACTGGGTGGTGTGTAACGGCTCTCCTACACCCTTCACACTTGCCTTCAGTAGGCTATTATCATCTCACACTGATGTAGCAGATGTAATGATGTATTGTATGTATTCAGCTGAGATCTGCTTTGTTCTTGTTGATTTGATTTTATGTATTAATATGAGATTTTGTTCTTTTTAATATTCCCTGTGTATTATGTTGCTGGCTCATTCCTGCTTTACATGTTAAGGTAAAATAAAAAGGCATTTCGGACCCAGTTTGGCGGCGACTGACCTTCTTTCGCTAAAGAACGCAGCAGCGCAGAAACGACGGCCGTCGCTTACACTGACCCGGCAGAAGCATTTTTGTGGTGTCCTGTGAAGGCAGCTGCAGACCTGCCTCGCCAACGCAAATGAACGCCGTCCCTTTGGTGTTGCATTAACATCACTGGAAGGCATACAGACCGAAAATAGACACACTGTCAGGCATTCCTTCTCGTTTCCGCAAAAACGGGCCAGCAAAATACCGCCGTTTAATCCCAGTTCAAATTGTTTGGGGAAAAAAAAAGTACATATTTCTTTTGGATGATTGCAGTATTTCATAATCAGTTTTCTGTGTTCAGTAAAGACAATGTTGCTTTTAGTCAAAGTTTTTGACAGTTCAAATGAGGCTGTTTGCTGACAACATGCGAGTGGTTTCTTACTGGACTTGATGCCTTATATAGTATGTACATGTGTTTGTTTGTACATGTTTTTTTTCTAGTTAATTCAAGACTTAAATTTTATATCTCTGATACTGTTTGACCTCGTTTGTGACATGCACGTGTACATTATTCATTGTAAGATGCTTTGGAAAAAAGGCATCTGCTAAACGAATACAATGTAAATGTAAAAATGTAAGGTTATCTTGATTCTAAAGCCTGGTTTTATCAGTAGATCCATTTACGGGCGCTGTTCGATTTGACAAAATTCATCAGGTAGTTCCAACAGTTCACAACACAGTGTAGAAAGATGTCCACAAAGCCTTTACTTTTAAACATATATAGATGACATAAATTAGAACAGAAAATATGCAGTATATTTAAGTAAGACCCAGACAGGTAGTGAGGCTGAAATTCCAGATTTGCCTGCATATGCCTTACATAATGTATTTCGCCCTTCAACCCATTTTGCACATTTAAGTTGAGTGAAAGAGTGTATTAACCAAAGGTACTATCACATCATATCCACAAAAGTTTTATATTTCCATAAGTCTGTGCTTAAACAGCTGTGGGTCATTTACAACACAGTTATTCGTCCAAACTTCCTGAATTAGACAGTAAACGCAAGCCAAGCTCCAAAAATCTTTTATTGTCTAAATAAAGAGCACAAATTATATTTTTAAATGTAATTTAATCATTACAAAGTCTATAACCTTCGGTTAGCCAACTATCTGAGGTGTGTTGTTGACCTGTAGAAAACGGGTGTTTTTACAACACAGTGAAGTGGTAGATTTCAATAAATAAACAGAATGTAAACGGGTTTTCACTACAATTAAGAAAACAACCGAAATCTTTCTCTCTGGGGAAATCAGATGTAATTGGTTGTGTTGCCTTGCAGCAATTTTCCCTCGTTTGTACGATGGAAACATTTTTGTGCATGATCGCTGCTTTCTGTGTTGTCACGTTGTATTGCAGTTAATTTATATGGCTTCGTTGAGCTTTTAATGACCCTTTGGGCTCGAGCCAAGGCTTCGGCGTAGCCGGAGTCTTTTGAAAAAGCTTGCTCACTCGGGAATTCATAAAAAAGCCTACATGCTTTCCAGTATTTATATTTTATGAACGGTCCTTTCTGAACAATTACATTCTGAGTCACTTTGCAGTAAACTAACATTAAAACAAGAGTGCATCTGAACACCCTTAAGAATACATCTGAGGAACAAAAACCAAATGTGTGCGCATATTCATAAACAAAGATTTTTTTGCTAACAGTAAGGTCACATCATAATATTTACAATGACACAAACACGTTGACCAGTTTGCGCTTATTGTGTGCATGTGGAATAATATTATGGGATAGCAGAACCCACAACAGTCTCCAGGTTTAAAGGCAACTCTGCAAAGGTGGTTTATGGTGAGCTGACATTCCTAAAGGATGACAACTTTATTCAGTTCAATTTATTTTTATATAGCGCCTTTCACAGCGAAGTGCATGAAAGCGCTTTACAGAACAAATAGCCGATATAACAGAAATAACAGCAAGTGAATGATTGAAGATAAAGATAAGGATAAAGCCAAAAGCAGAGGACAGGAACCAAAACATCCACAGAGTGGAGGGAAAAAAACCTCTGGGGGCCCACGGTTGACTGGATACCCAGCCCATCTTACACTACCTACTTACACAGTGCTTTGCTTTTACATGTAAATGTCATGAAAATCTGACAAGCAGTGAACATGTCCTGTGCTCAGTATCGTCACAATGTTAAGTGCCTTCGGGGTCACGCTACATGCCAATTGCTGAAATTGATGCTGGAGAGCTTGGAATTAACTCATCCTTCAGTGTGATTTGACAAAGCAATAAACAATGTCCCATCGGGAGCATGAGTGCGAGATCAAATCGAGCAGTTCTGCACATATTATTCAATGCTTTGAAAATCTATTCTCGTGATTAATGTCAAGTGCCTGGAAGCTACACAATCTTATTGTCGGTTCTGTTACAGTTGATTAAATATGACAGGAGTGAAGTCTCGGTCCTCTGCTTGTGGTTGGATATTTCTCAGAAATACAAATCCAGATCACAATATTTGAGCCCTTGCGAAAGGTGACAGTAACAAGTTTTATGTAAACTGAAATCCAATGGGAAATCTTGTAATGTCTTTAACGTAGTCAGATTGTTGTTGTCCAGGCGTTCCCGTCCCTTGAGAGTCACAATAACATGCTGACTGAAAGTTTGCGTTTTTCATTTGCAAGCGCAAGTGAGAAAAATCACTGTGTTCACTGGATCGATTGTCACATTTGTTCATAACTACACTTTCAGTAGTTTCCTACAATATTCGTTAAAGATTAATTGTTTGAGTTGTTCCCAAAGAGCGTAAGTGACAGGAAGATAAACGTTTTCCCTGTCGAAATTCTAATGTAAACCCATGGACCTGAATCTAATTGCCTTGGAAAAGGACCAAGGACCTTCTCTGGGCTTCAGAAGGACGAGACAAGAAGTATGTATTACATTAAATCTCAGTGAGCTCTGCTTTGTCATGAGTTTTCATGTTTATTCATGACAAAAAGTAGGCGCACCCTTAGATCTGCCTGTGGCGACAAAGAATGTGGCTGTCCAATAGGAGCCAATATTTCTGATGAGGTCTTTCACTGTCCTCCTTTTCCTCGGGTTGTCACGTGACAGCGGACTCCGACTGTAATCTCTCTTCATCTCACGAAGCAGGCTGACAAACTCGCGTCTGTCTTTGCTCTGAAATAAAACAAGGACCGCCACAGAGGAAGAATCTCAAAAGATTTATTTCCTGAGAAATATTAATCGTAAAACGCATATGTTTTATGATGTTTTATATGGATATGGTATATTTAATAAACCCAAGAAAATGAAACTATATACATCATATTAATAGACTGAGCTCATTACACACCCCAAAGGTTAAAGCTAACATTTGTTACGTTTTACTACTGGATGCATGAGTATTTGTAATGCTGAAACAAGATATATTCAAGTATACAGAAAGATACAATATTTGACTCCAAAATTGGAAATTTACTAGGGTTAGATTAACATGTATATCTCAGTAATTCTTAAAACAATTTTTGTATAGAAATATTCATATTTTCTCAGATTTGTTTCCACTTTCACATTTTTCACTTAAGAGAAAAAAACGGCAGATATGACTTACTGGATTGCTAGTGTGTCTATCGAAATAAAAACATCTTTCAAGAGTGGTGCATTTTCTTCTTTAAAAGAAATTATGTGCTCTTGCATAAAAATGTACTCCACAACCACTGCATGTAGCAAAACTATATGAATTATCTTAAAATGGTAAATATCCATCCATCCATCCATCCATCCATCCATCCATTCACTATGCCGCCTTATCCAGGGTCGCGGGAAGCCTGGAGCGCATCCCAGGAAGCACAAGGCACGGGGCAGTGGACACGCTGGCTGGGGTGCCAACTCACCGCAGGGCACCGTAAATATCCGTTACATGAAATTGGTAAACGATTTTATATATACAGCAGCAAAGCATTCATGGTGTGTGCTGGAGATGCTACACAGAAAGGGCATCACAAGGCTGTTGCTTTAATTTGTACTCTACAAAATGACATCACAATTCACTAAATTTGTGAGCACTATCATATCTCGTATAGACCAGCATTTTAATACCTCACAGGTATTAATGAGATCAGTCAAGAGCAACATTAATACAGTAATACTCTTCTTGTCAAACCACTCGTAAATTTATCAGGAGTGTTAAAAACAAAATTCTGTTGATAGCTGGGGCCCACTGGTGCACAGATTTACTAATGGCTTGTTTCATATCAAGAACCCATTAGTATGAGTAATCAGTCAGAGATTAATTGTATGTAAATTTACGAATATCAGCTTGGACCCAAGCTTCGTGGAATCTGCGTTTTCACGAAACTGATTGTTAAATGAGAACGTGAATAAGGATTCGTGATGAAAATGTGGTACTCGGGTATTAAAAGTTATTTTTTAAAATCTGTTTTGTAAATTCTTCATACTTCCAAATATGTTATATGCAGCTCCACCTATTACATTTTCACATTATTCTTTAAACGTTTTACGTTTAAAATTAAAAGCGCATACACCCACGAGTGAGACATTGTTCATTTTAAAGGTCTACAGGGTAAGAGATGTGAATGCTAAATCTGGTTTTGTGGAGGCCAGTTAGTTATTTCCATACAGAGCGGCAAAAAGCACCTCAACACAGAGGCCCTTGGTTTGGCCATGCGTCTCAGCAATCTTCATAAGCCTACTTCACAATAAATCTGCACATTGTCATTGCTGATTTCAATCAGGTTGGAAACCTAGACGGATTTTCGGTCCTCCGAAAGCGCTACTATGATCACACGTTGCGACTTAAGACGGATTTAACACGGAGAAGGATCAAAAAAAAAAAAACTTGCGCGTGCTTCGAAATGACTTGTGGGTTTTTCTTTAGATGAAAAGGAATGCAACGAACAGAAGGAAGATCCCCCCACCGTGCATCGTGCATAATGTAGTTGGAGAAGAATGCATCCTTCTTCATATAAAACCCAAGGTGTGCCCAAATGTAGCGTTTTATGGAGAAAGAACGTTTTCCATATATGAGCTTGTCTGCTATGAAAGGCGCTCCAGTTTGCGCAATAACATAATGGTCTACAGACCACTGTATTTCATTACAGCGAAACACTTGGAGCGCTTGCGGGTTTAAAATCATCACTTTTGACGGTGGTTTAACATAGGAGTTGAATTTTATGTATGTGCACACACGGTTCGAACCGCCAGCGTCGAGCTGCTCTCTGAGCTTGTTATAAATCAGCCAAGTCAACGACTAATGGCCACAAAGTATTAATTATAAATAACTGCATCCATCCGTTTTATGCGTCTCCTGTCTGCGGAGGGGTCGCAGAGTTGTAAGGAAATTCAAAGAAACGTGCAAGAAGTTTCCCCTGTACAGCAAGATTTCATAAAGAACATGACCGCTGTCAGGTCTATACAGCAGTGCATACAAATTAGACAATAAGTCCACTCTCTTTGCTCAGTTTGTTAGCATTATAGAACATTTACATATATAAATCATAACTAAACAGTCCTGAAAAATACAAATACTTTACCCAACGCAGCTCATGGATGGGGTTGCATTTGATTACGGTAACCTAAACAGTCTTTAAAATAGAAACACGTTAGTATAAATATGGATTTAAATGGTCGTTTTGTAAATGCATACACATAATGTAACGTAAGTGTTTTCTTGACAGCTGTATATGCATTTATAACAGCCTGCCAAATTATATAACGTACACCATTGCCTACATAACACTTAAAAATGCCCTGAACACTAATACACTCTCATATACGTAGTGAAACATTGTTTCTTTCCTTTTAGCTGACTTTGTTCTAGAATCCTGTTCGCTCAATTGTATAGAACACAACTGCTGCATAAAGCGAGGCCATCTGCTAATAGGGAAATGGCTTTATCCCATTACTGGGTGAAACGGCTTTTAACAGACCCCTTGAGACTGTAAGCATTACCAGGGGATAAAACCATTATGGTTTCTGATGATGTAAAACATCTCCGATTGGTGTATGCATTAAACACAGTGGAACACATTACTGGCGTCTCTGTAAGGTTGCTTATTTCAGTACGTGATTATTGTCACAGGAGCCGTATCGTGTGGTTTTCATTACAGGGTCCTCATGGAAATAAATAAATAAATAAAAAGTCAATAAAAAATTATTTCAGAAAGTTTTTGGTATTTATTATTATTTTTTACTACTATTATTATTAATAATAATAATAATAATAATAATAATAATAATACTTTATTTATTTATTTAAGACTATTGTATCAAAATCATGTTAAGTACTGATATACCGTGAGCATGTGTGCGTGCTTTTATACATAGATTCATATAATGTGTAAATTCAATGAAAAAAGCCTTGTATCATTTATATAGGACGACAGTTAGCCCAAAAAGGTAAAAATGTATGCAAATGTTCAGGGAATTCGGGTTCTAGCGTTACACTCCCATCAGTAGCATTACAAAAAAATGTTGTATGAGCACATACAAAAAAAATCAACACTCTTTAGACTATTACCTAGTGGAACAATCAATGGTTTAAACCCATAAAGTAAAAGTGAAAAAAGGGATCTTGTACCTGTTGTTATTAAACGCACGATAGCGGTTAAAGGGAAAAATCACGGTTCAACAAGACAATGCGTTGGAGTCATAGAAAAATATTTGTTTATGAAGCGTTTACTTAAAAGACATAATAATGCAGACACAACACTAATACCATAAACTGTGCAATTCTCTGTGGTTTTTCAAAAGTGTTTAGCATTATTATGATATTATGGTATTCAAATCAATGCAAATGTCTTCATTATTGCACAGTAGTCATAGCTGGCTTTAGACTGCAATATTATGATAAGCATTTTAGAAACCATCACCACAAACATGAGGCACTGACTCAGAATTATACGGCACATTAGCATAAGAACATGCAAATTCCTATATTTATGTGGTTTCTGAATTTTATTGGCTCTTTCAGTCAACGACGGTACAGCGTTTCCACCAAGGCTATTGACATAATTATTCCATGATCCTCAGATCAGCATTCACCAATTCAGGTACAGAGAAACTGTGCACGTTCACACGGTGACACAAGTCTTCCTCCTTTTTACCAGGTATACTGTTCTCAACATCTACATAGTAACCGATTATAATCACGAGTGGACAACACACAAGCGACGCACACCGAAAACCTTGCTGATTACCCGCAGCGTAGCCCTGGAGACAGATTCTGAAACTGGACCGGTCTGTATACTTCGTGGGCATCACTCCTGGAGAACACGTGCAGGGAAACATGGCAGCAGGGCGCCGCAATAACGCATGAAGCACAATGGGTGAGTACTGACGTGATGCTCCGTGCTGGTCAACACACGCCGCTGGGCTTTGACCACATCAGCAGCTCAGGGAATCCATAATGGAGAGTAGCTATTTCTGAGGGTAAATGACAGGCGTAGTGAACTGAATGTCCGCCTTATTCCACCAGACTTAGCTGTATAGGAACGCAGGGCAGTTTCCATAGTCCATTATCAAACAGCGCTTTAGTGCCTGATGGTCCAATGGAGACATATAATATGATTTCTAAGCATTGAATGGATGGCAGGGTAAAGGTTATAGCAGCTCTACCTTCGGTATTTTCCATTATGTATACATGCGTCCATTTGTTACTGTTTATGGCTTTATTAGTCAGTGAATATTCCTTGAAGCTACTCTTCAGGTCAGCATTGAGCCTTTCTGGAATGCTTCACAAGTTGGCTCTCGCTCAGTGCGGTTATTTCTACAGTAATAGTTGGTTACAACATCAACTGAACAATCACTTACTTGCATTGCTGACCGCGTCATGTTTAAACAAACAGTTAATCGCCAGAATTTAATGCGAGTATAATTACCTAGTTACCTAACTACAGAACAGTGCCATCTAGTGACCACAGTAAGTAATGACACAAAATAAATTTCTTTTTTTCCTAGAAACTGAAATTTAAAATCAGTTACTACAAATACATATACATTTTGCATACTGCTTTTATGTTCCATCTTTAAAACTACAGATCCATTTCAACTGAGGTAACCACTAACAAGCCATGCTACATTTCATTGTGGAGATTTATGAAATTGTGAGCAAAGTGCCAGTATATTAACTGTAAAATCCCTTTGTAAAAAAATGGGCTTTTAGCAAAGGTAGGTACTGAGATATACTGTCACAAATCTTGCATTGCATGTGCTAAAAGGAGAGGAGGTTCTGGTTGAACTGAAGAAACAACAAGCATAATGATTTTTTTAACAAGTCTTGTACAGGGATGGATTCTGTTCCTTCTGCCCCAAAGTTGTTTTTCCATGAACAGCAGCTTTTAATGATGTTTTATTTATAACCTGTGTTAAATGCCATAAGGAACACAACTGCTGTATTTTAACATTTTTTTTACAAAGGCAAAGAAAGAAAGCTTTATTTAGTAGTTCTGAAGGCTCAAGGTCATTCATTTCTTGAGTGCAGGTAGCTTTAACCATCAACAGAAAAATTCTCTGGAAGGACTCATGGCCCTTGTCACAGAAGAAGACAGTGAGATAAATGAGAAGGTAAGTGGAATCTGTGAACCAAACTGAACAGCCAGCTCCAAGCTTCAATTAAGGCCCTGTTTGGAAGCCCTCGTTAAGGCTGATTGATTTCCTGAGTGCAATGAGGAATGTGGCCCTTAACTGACTCATAAACTAGAGGCTCACCTCAGACAACCTTCCTTAGTGCTCAATGCCAAAAATAATTTTGCATTTATTTTCAAGTTCACCTTCCTGAAGGCTAGTCTGTATGTCACCCTTTAATTAAAAAAACATGGCTACTCTAATTGCCATTCTTTTGTTCTGCTAAGACAGGACATATTTTCTGTCTGTGATTTAGTCCAGAGAGATCAGCCCAACAGCTCTTCCACAAATGAAAGAAATGTGCTGAACCGATATTAAACTCTTTAATGCAGACAACATATGTTTTGTACATTTAGTTTTAACATATAACATCCTAAAGCACAGTACAATTAAAAGATAAATCATACACATAAATGGAAAATAAAAACATCCATATAAAGTTTCTGTTAGTATGATAGCTTGAAGGTTCAATAATGTAGTTGATATGAATAGTTCTCTCATTGTAATTCATGTATATATTATATAGAATATTTGTCAATTAGTCATGTAATTGCATATGTGTAAGAACGTGTTTCATAGTGGAAAGGAGTACCTTAAAAAAACTGGCCAGTTGGTGTTAGTTAGAAAACCTATATTGCTGTGTAAATATATTGCCTTTTTCAGAGATAAAATTCTGTATATAAGTACAAGTTTATGAGAGAAGATGGCTGTGTCTGTTTTTCAGGAAACAGAGAATGTTGGCTGTGTTTAATTTACCAACATAAAATTTGTGAAATCAGATTTATCTCCAAGTTTCTCATAAAACTTTTGTATATTTTGTACACAGCTGTGTTTGAAGTGTGTATGTTAAAATTGCTTTTTGTTTAGTTTTGTTACTTTGAACTAAATAAAGAACAATTTAACACAAAAATCTACAAAACATGCATAACTTAAATTTAAGGAAGAAAGAATCAGTACAAATTGTTTACACCTGAACATAATTATAAAAACATTTAAATATTTGGAATGAGGGCTGGCTTATCCTGAGTGTTTTGTTCTGGTGTCACATAATAATCTGAACCTCCTACTGAGGTTACAAATGCTATATACTTATTTTTGAGTGTGTGCATGCATATATATATATATATATATATACATCCATCCATATCCCCCCCCCCCTCTTTAAATGCTGCTTGCTCCCTGGGAAGTTTGTCTGTGTGAAGATTATGGGAGTGGGCTACCACACCTTAAAGTTGGCTAGTCTTCTAACGTGACACTCATGTATCAATGGTTCTTGCTTAAACTGATTTGATGTTTTGGCTGTTGTAGAAGTTAAAGCATTTGAATGGGTGCTTGTGGCTTTATGGGACCTTAACATACTGAAGATGCAGATGGGTTTCTTATCTAAAAAATTTTGAAGATAACTATTTTGTGCAGAATGAAACAGGATGTGGACATTTTAGGCTCTGCTTTAGCCCCCCCCCCCTTCATGTGGGCTCCTCCTTTCTATCCAGGAAGCCTGTGGTGGGGAGTAGCTGGAGCTCCTCTAAGGGCCTTCACTGTACCGCTCCTAAACATTGGCTGGGTCTTGATTGCTCAGATGACCATGCTAGGTGACTCGCGTGCAAGTCACTTAACTCTTCCCATAAATCATGGGGCTGGGAGCTGCCAGTTACCCTCTCTGACTCAGTGGGATGATCCTGGTAGTTTCTTGGAAAATAAAACCACTAAGCTGCCCCAGACCATAGAAAACGACTAGATTAAAACCCAGTGGGCCCCTTAATGTTCCAGCTTGGTCTTTCCTTTGCCTGATATTATAACTTTGTTTTTGGCCTGTGGTTGCTATAGCATATAGGGTCCCTTGTTGCACATCCAGCTTACCCTAGACTTGCCTTTGAAGGCTTCGCACCACTGGTGGTGTGTTCTTTACCCTCCTGTATTGCAGTTCGCGTCCGTGCACGCGAACGCAGTCCCTATGCACGGCATACAGAGTCTCTAAGGTCGTTGGCTGTTTTTGTCAGCCTTTTAGTGGCAACTACTGCAGTGCAGTTGGTGCAAAACTGTATCAGCTCCACCGTTCCTTTGGATCCATCATCATTGTGGACAGGGGGAGCTGCTACATGGGTGCCAGCCTGACCTCCATATCACCTCTGCCCTGGCTAGCACTCGAAGAGGTACCTTGCAAAGTGATTGCAAAAAACGACGCATCAGCCGTGGTCAAATTTTGACTGCTGGAGGCCACGACAACATGTGCACAGCTGCACTGGAAAAATGTATAATGTTTTTTGTAATGCTATTTTATTAATCCCATAGGGAACATACTTCTCTGTATTTAATCCTGGGGGGAGCAGTGTAGAATGTCTGCCTGGGTAACAGGTGGGACTTTGTCAAGGCTGCAACCCCCCCCCCCAACAGCCACAACCCACTCAGAGTTATCAGACAAGATTAGCCTGTTGAGCTAAAAAACCTTAGTCTTTCAGTTTGAGGACTAGTCAGACTCTTGTCCTAAAAACTGGGAGTTTCTATCATAATGGTACTTGTTCTGCTACAATACCAAGCAATTTATCTAATGCTTCATACTTCAGTGCACAGTGTAGGTTTAGTCTCTCTAGTACCTACCTTAACCTGATTTCTACCAGTAGTCCCAACCCACAGTTGTTGCTGGAGATAAGTGCCCCAAGCAAAAGCTCATTTCATGGTCAGCACTGTGTCCACGCTTCATTGTTAATAGCTGACTGCTACTGCTCTGAGGCAGTCGATGCCCAGTATGTAAAAAGCACAGGAGCTGGTTTGCTCTGTTACAAAGAGTTCACCTAAACTGACCAGCTGCCTGTGTTCCATATCTACCACCTGATCTGTTCTGCTTGTCATTTCATCTCAAGGATGTCTGGGTCCAAATGTCAGGAAGGAAATCAGTCGCTGAACTTGATAAGAGAACTATGCAAGCTCTGGGGACGGGGGGTCAGAAAGTGCTGGGCAACAGGACAATAGCTGGGCTCCACTGAAGAAACTGGTGCGGGTTTCATTTGCGAGCTTTAGCGTGAGTTAAGAGCGCCCTGCACTCACATCTGTCTCTTCATCTGTAATCGATGGGATGAAGACCGTGTTGGTACTTAATGAGATGAAGGTCCAGGCCACTGGACGTGTCCCTGAGTGGCTTTTTGTAAGCGTATGACTGAAGATGCATCAGCACGCACGCTCGTTTTCAGGCCTTGTCCCCACCGGGTGTCAGGGCTTGTCATGTGACACTTCCCATGGCCTGTCTGAGGTTTGTACACATGCTTGAACATCAGAGATTTCTGTATTGGTGATGAATTGCTAAAGCCAGAAAGAGAGGAGAATTTTTCCCGCTGGCCTGTGTGTCGTCGTCAGTTGAAAGATGATAAATGGGTTAGTAAATGCACGGCCTTTCATGCTGAAACATGGGCATGATTTGCACACATTCAGTTGCCAAAGTATTTCAATAAAACTAATCTTTGATGTACAATGCTGATATTTTCTACATTGAATCAGAATTTCTGTAGCCAAGAAGCAACTCAGCAGCTAACATTTCTTACATGTAAATTGCTGTAATGAACATTTTCAGGTTCCTTACTCATTGTTCTTCAATTATAATCTAAAATAGTACTTCAAATATAAGCCATTTTCAAAATGTTTCAGTGGAAATTAAACAACTGAAAAGTCATGCAATGCTCTTTTCACTATTTCTCCATTTTTAGTGTGACGGTATCCCAGCCTGGTTTGCATGTGTACATAGGATCTGAATGGTCCCTGCAATGAACATGTAATAGATTCACATTTTTAGCTTTCTATCTTTATTGATTGTGCTCTGGACAACCAGTTTTATATCATGGGTCTGTTGATGGAGTTTTTAGTCCCCCTACTGGTTAAAACAGGAACAACAGGTAAGAGGTGCAAAAACCGAACATTTATGTAAATCATTCATTAACTGCGAAAATCCGTAACCAGCAAAAGTGGTCAAATGGCCTTCCACTTCGTTAATAGAGATGTTCTTTTTTCCCAATATACATTTGTAGATGCACTTTTTTTTCCAGTTTTTGGCTTATTTTTGTTGGTCATGTTTAAAATTTAGTTTGTTGGTTTTATGTTTATGGGTTTTTTTAACTCTACTTTGAAGTGACACCTGATAATGGCAGTGTGAAAGATGCTACGATTGAGTAATTAAATACACAGCAACTCAGCGGGCAACTTTAGTGTCGTGCACCTGCAGAGCTGCAGCTCACCGCAGTGTGCTTGGGGAGTCGCATGTGTTCGCATGCTTTACTCTGCATGTTCTGGTTTTCTTGCAACAGACCAAACACATGCAGTTTAGCTGAACTGGGAAACGTAGATTGCCCTTAAATATACATTTGCACATGGATGCAAATCTGGCGCGGGTTAGACTACAGGCTCCTGGGGGGGTTCATTTGGGCTCCACTGGCTTGTTTTTTTTAATACTGACTTCTGAAATTGATTTTCTTAGTAATTCTTTTTACACTGTGTGTGTGTGTGTTTGTGTGTGGTTTTTCATACACTTTAGTGCTAGTGACAGCTCGTTGTGCGCCACAGATAAATGTGGCGCACATCTGAGAATTGGCCACTAGAGGTCCTCAGCTGACTTTAGAACGGTACGTCGTACTTAGGTGAAAATTGGACACTGAGGTCAATTTCCTTTTCTATTTATTTATTTATTGTTATTGTTGTTGTATTTTTTTTTATTTATTTATTTTGCAAGAGTGTGGCTCTTATTTTTTTTAATCAAGTCATCCAATATTCCCAGAGTGGTTCTTACCAGAAATTATTCAATGGGAGTGAAAACGTTAATGCTGAAGAATGAGTTGCGACTTAACACGATACATGAACCAACGACACTGAAGCAGTTTAAATTAAGCCATATGTTTTGAATTCTTAGCGTTATTGCAAAATACTAATTTTAAATTCACAATTATGTTCTCCATGTCCATATATGCATGACAAATTTTAAACAGCGTTTAGTAAGACAAGGTTCTCGTTCTTCTTATTTCAACACGCTTTGTTTTAAAAAAGCTGAAAATGGTTATTTTCTGGGCTCTTTTCTGGTTGATTCTTTTTTAAATGGTAACTCACTGTTCCCTGTCTGTCAACATCCACTGCCGTTTTAAACAGGACTCAGTAAGTGTACGTAATTCCACTGGGGAATGACTTCTAGCTAATTCAGAAAGAGCACATGTGCCTACCGGCGTTAGGAGTGTAATCTCTTTGTACTTCTGTGCAACGGAACATCAAGGCTACGATGATGTTAAACACAGCGCTGCAGGGGTAATGTTGCTGCTCTGTGAAGACAGCAGAGTGAAGGCAGCACTAAAACGTGCCATCCAAGTAAATGGCATCTTTTTGTCAGGTGTTCGGGTGTGCAGTCACACAGACTACGGAGTTCTGCCCCTTTTCCACTTATAGAACCCCGCTAAACTTTAGCACGAAGTTCTTATCTGTGCAACAATGATAAGAGTTATGGCTTCTCCAAAACCTTGGCATAGACCTTCAAAACCTTGGCATATCCCAATGTGGACAATTTACCAGTCAAGAGAACAAATGCAGGCTTTGGGTTACCTTAAGTTACCTCTAGTTACCTTAAACAAAAACCCTAATGCCTGTAGAAGGCAGGAAGTTAGCATGCAAAGGAAATAGCCATGCTGCCCTGTGAGCAACCAGTCAGGTCTCTCATGCAGTGTGTGACTTGGTCGGGCAGTCTGTGATCAGCCAGTTAAACCGCTCCTGTAGTGTATGGCTATGGCGGGCAGTCTGCTTCTCTCCCATTAACCTCCCATTTCCTCCTCGCTGTCTCCATCTGGAAGTGTCAGCAGCCCAATCCTGGACAAACTAGAGGAAGCTGGCTTAGAGCTTCAATGCATGCCTGCCTCTTTTTAATGGTTTGCCAAGAGCCAGTTTGTAGAAGGGTGATATGTTTAATAACCTGGTCTGTCTCAGTGACTTCTGATCCACTCGGCTGTGTTGCCAATCAAAGATTTCCTGTCTTGTGCCCCGATGGAGAGCAAAGGAGTGAATTGCTCCTTTCCAAATATTGCTGAAGTTATCAGCACTTCCAATAAACTCAATACTTTCAGTATATGTTTAGTGTGGGCAAAATGCACGTTTTTAGTTTAATTTTCCACATGAAACACTTCATAATATGATTGCCTTGTATTGCTTGAGCAAGCAATGGTAATGTCTGCAGCATGATGGAGCCTCGGGCTGGTTCAGGAATTAACTGAGTCAAGAAGCACATGAACTTCTATTATGTTTCAACTATGGATGCAGCTTCTCCCTCTTTTCATTTCGCCTCAAAAATGAGCAAATTGGTGGTTATCTCGCAGGAGCCAGTCAGCTAGGGGAAAGGCAGCACAAGGTGGCAGGTAAGAACGATCACCTGAGTCAGGGGCCCGCTAACAGCATAGGCTAACAGCCCATGCGCACCAGCTTTGGGGCAGAACGGCAGAATCCCACTGCAGGGGTATTGAGCTGCTTTTCCGCACAATACCTCACCTGTCAATTATGCAAATACCGGTACGCTCACGGTTTTGATTGGCTTTTCCTGTTGTTCGCCAGCCACCGTCGGGCTCTGTAAGTTGCGGATTGAAGTGCAGCACACGTGTTTTCGCTTCATATGCCCATTATAAAAGTGTCCGTCCTTCACCGGCTGTGGGTGAGGTGGTGTGAAAAAGTGATTCTGGTTACGTGTACCACAAGCATAATGCACAACAATGGAAAAAAGGATTTTCTATTGGCACATGTTAGACGTGTTAAAAAAACCAGCAGCAGCAGCGTGAAAATACAGACCTACTATATTGTGTGGGTGGTTTTCAAATTAGAAACCAGCTCTATGCAGTGGAGCTTGTTTCTGTCAGCTGAAGGACCGAGTGTATTCCCAAGGCCTAACCCAAGGTTCAGTTTTGGAACCATGTGCTTTGCTGAGAAGACACAACAGCTACAGGTTTACCAGCCTCTGTATTTTCTGAGCAGAGAACTGCTTACAAATACTGTCTATACACGAAAAAAGGATGTTTCTCAGCAAATCACAGTGGCGCTTCCTGTTATAACTTTGTGCGCTGTTGGGAAGTTGCATATATATAACTTAGATGTTATTTGCTTTGTTCAAAATGTTGAAATGGCCCAGAGTTTTAAAACTTGAGTTTAATTTGGCTCTGAAGCTAAATATGGTGCTTCAAGTGGCATGCACAAACATGGTAAATGACTGAAAGTGTATTTGATTCAGGTTCTGTCAGCTTTGAATAGCAATGAAATAGTCACTTACAATTTAAATAAGAGGCATCTCTTTCATTTAAATGAATGATTAATACAAGAGGCCCCATTATAAAATTAATGAACTCAACAGAAATTTGGTATAATTTTGTTCATAATGCTTAAGCAAATGGAGTGTGCAGAAAAATGTGGGAGCGTGAAAGACAGAAAGTGCCTCTGGGTTCTGGGGAGTGTGTGTGTGTGTGTGTGTGTGTGTGTGTGTGTGTGTGTGTGATTCTCAGAAGCAGATGCACATGTTTCCAGGTTCTCTTTTGCTGTGGGAAGGGAGGTTCTTCCATTTGTGCTATAGTTTTTCCTTTAACTTTAAAACACTTCTGTTAATTCATATGGTACACATGTTAACTTGATTAAACTTAACGCGCCCAAAGAAATATACGGCATTGTTCAGCAGCCCTGTTTTCAATGTGTTGAATTACTTGTGCAATTTTACATACCATTCAGAACCTGAGAAATGTGGTTGATAAACTAAAAAGTTAAAGATGAAAGGTGTTAAACAAATGGGTTTTTTTGTACATCCTGACAATGTATAAAAGCTGTAAACACAGCCAAAGTTCAGCAAATTCAGCTTTTGTGAGGATTGGCTATACTGAATGAAAGGATCTGTACTCTTGAGCACCCTTGTTTGTGATAAGGCAAGTCATTTATTCAGGAGTCATTTAAAAAGGTTTCTGTTTTGACTTTTTTTGTCCCTGGAATATTTAAAACTCGTCAGCTGTTCATTCAGAAAATGTTCCACTTCCTCACATCCTCGTACATTTAGCGAAAGTCTGAATTTATGGGTGCAGGTTGATTGCATGACATCTTGAACAATATGGTGTTTGTGGCAATCAAAAGCCTTTTCCAGGAAAACTGCACTCGATGAAGCGCCAGCCCACCTAGTTAGCGGACGTGCACGGTGTTTGGTTTGAACCACGAGCCCTCGCTAGGAACACTATGTGAATAGAGAACATCGGCACTGGGACATTTTTCAATCCCTTATTTTCAAACCAAGACTTGCACTAATATTAGTTATTTAATTTCAAATTAGTAAAAATTGAGATACAGAGCCTGTTCCATCTTCTAAACCTATAGACTAGTTTTTCCCATATTCCCCATGCTGCGGTTCCTACTTTTCCTTTGTACATCCACCTCCCCAGGGCGCTTTTCTCCCTGCTCCTTCAGCTGCATATTTTGGAGGGGTGTTCAACTAACCACCAGTCTGGCCCGGGAGGTCACCAACCTCAGAACCCCTACCAGGCTGGAGGCGCAAGGCCTTTGGCCGTCCTTCCAGACAGCTATCGTCCGCTTGCAGCCCCCCTCGGTCGTTGACTGACTGGCAGGGTCTTCTGTGGACAGCCTCAGATTTGCTGGTGCAGCTGTGAAGATTTATCTTTTTCCCTTCCAAGCCTCTCAGCAGAGAGCAGCAGGCCTTCATCTCACGTTCAGGCGTTCGCAGTGATCTCGGCCAGGAAAAGCACTTCTCCGCTTCAGCCGCTTCTGGGTTTTGCAGAGGATTTGCCGAGCTTCTTAAACACGTAATTGATTTAGCACGCATTTACTAGGATACCTTTTATTTTCTTTTGCAGTTATTTTTTTGTGGCAGCAAAAATACCAACACAAGCACAACTCTTGCTGTCGGCGTTCGAAGAGCAGTTTAGAGTGTTGTGGGTCTTGCCTACGTGACCTTTTTCTGCTGCCCCCTATTTCAAGGTATTTAAAGGTCACATTCTTTTTAAATCCATTATGACTCATATAGTGGGTTTCAGAAAACTAATAATGTAATATGTTTTTTTTTATATGTACTCAGAATCTTTGTTTACCAATACATGTTTAGTAAGGAGGTTCTTTAAACATTTGAGATGGTCAAACCTTTGTCGATTTACAGAAGCTCTACATGATATATTTTCCTATAAATTTACTTATTTTGAAACATGTGCATACTGAAATCCATCCAAACAAATATCAAAGCAGTAACTTAGTATTCAAATGAATGAAAGCAGTACAACCAACACAGAGTGATGGGTTTTTAAAGCGTGGCATTTCTGCTGTATAAATTCTGTTATAGTCTCACTTGTACTAATCTCTTTTAATACCTCATCAACACATTCATTACTGATATGTGACTGTGCTATTTAAGACAGAAAAGCTACTTGTATCAATAAAACAGTTTCTGAACGTGAAAGAGCCCAATGCCAGTAATGAAGGGGGGGGGCTACATCTCCTAATGCTTCAAGCTATGTAATTAAATCCTTTGCCAACTTGAACTCGTCACTCGTGACTATCATGTTAATGGGAATTTTTTTTGCCACCTAATTTCTCTTTAGGTGGTCCATTTCTTCAAACCCAGGAAAAATAACAACAAGCTGTTGCCTGTCAAAAATTAGCAAAAGGGAACAAAATATCTCTAGGCTATTAGCAACAATCTAATATCTTCATATTGACTGAGATAATGAAACTATAGGTGAAGATCCATACGGTTTACCAGAAGGCCCTGCTGTGGTTAAAAAGCAGCTACAACAGGACCTCTAACGTACCACCCTTTGTGTTGCATTTTACATTCCCTCACAAGGTGCAGAACGACACAAAAGAGATGTTTAGCTTGGTGCCTGAATGGGTAGAACATCAGGCTGGGATGCAGAAGTCTGGTTCAAATCCCAGCCTGGCCACCAGGGGTGCCCTTGAGCAAGATACTCAGCACTAGCTCATTTTTAACATGTATGTGAAATGTTGTAAGTCGCTTTGGATAAAAGCGTCTGCTAAATGAATACATGTAGATGACTAGAGGTACAATAAACGATGATCGTTCCCCAAGATGCTAAGAGGATGAGACGTTAGACTGTACTAAGGCTCCGAGCGGCTTTCAGGAAGATGCAGAAGCTGCCCGGGTTCAGCACACCTGCCCTCGAGGCCTGCACGGCACACACGATAAAAAAACAAAAGGGGCCATGTGCGTGAGGTGCTGTGCAAAGGTTTGTACTTTGGTTCGTGCCCTCAGAATAACACTAACATGAGTAAGATTTGAAATCAACAAAAATGGAAAATCTTGTTTCCCCTAGAAGCTGCTTTCTGCTTCCTTCATTTGAAGCGGCTTTAATGAAAATGACCCTGTCCGCTTACTGAAAATAACCCGGGGGGGTGAAATCTGCGTTTCTTACTTCCAGACACAAATCCAGTCAGGTTTTTTCTTTTTTCTTTATATAATCTGTAGCAATAAGCAAAGTTCCCAGATGTTGCCTTTGGTATGTTGTTAAATCTCCTTTCTTCATTGTCCTTGCATATGAACCTTCACCTGAGCGGCGCTGCTTGATTTTTGGAGCGCTGTGGTGTTCTGCCCAGCTAGCTAACCAGTTTGGATGAAATATTCCGTTGACCCACATTATTGGTTGAGTATTAACCAGCGAGCTGTCTTTTATTCAGAGTTAGCAGAAACCACCCAGGGCAGCTTCTCAGGAGCCCCATGAATGACCTTGTATTGATTTAACTGGAGATGCATAAGCAGTATTGAGAACCTTGAAAGTGCAACCCAAGTAAATGTCCCCAGAATCCCATTTACAAACACACGTGAGGTAAACACGGTTCTCTTGGCATTTATTTAACATTTCTAACCGCTGCTTTTAAGAACATACCATGAGATGGTTGAATGTCTTAAGGAACTGTATATTAAGTGTGGTAATCTGTGCAAAAACTGGCTTGTGGCATCTGCAAGAATACAAAAAAAAAACGAATTCCACTTCGAGGTTATTGCGCTGTTATACATCATTAATCCCTGCTGCACATGTTCAGTGATCAGTGAGCTTAGCATCTTAGCCTGGTGCTAATGTTTCGCCACTGTGAGAATTGGAGCACTTTTATGTTTTCTGTGTGAGGATGAACAGCTCAGCATGAATCCTGGTTACAGAGTCCTGCATTTACCAACTGAGCCTTGTGTAATTTACACTTCTAACATTACAAAACGCTTTCCTGAAGAGCTGGACTGAATCTTTATATAGTGTAAATTACATAATTAAGATAAAACATTAACTATAGTTTTAACTGTCCACATTTAATTGAAAGCTATTAAAATTATTGTACTGTTCGTGACAACTGAAATATCAGAGTTGTTACTGAAAGGGCTCCTTAACAGGAGGTCAATCCACATCACCTCTGGAGAGTGTAGGACATTTCCTGTGTGCAGGTATGTATAGTTATGAGATGCAAAACAACTTCTGAATTTTCAGACATCAGAGAATGGAGTCCATGTATATTTTATGTTGAAGAGGTCTCTAAAAGTGACCATCGTTTAGATTTAATAACTACTGTTTTTAAAATTACAAACCTTTCTCTTCTGAGTCTGGCCAGTTCACTCCATCTCCAGAAGAAATTAAGAAAAAAAAATTTTTTCCCCCACCTGGGTACATTATGGCCACCAATTTAAATGCAGAGAGCTCTCATGGTCAGACTCTCAGTGACCTGATTGCAGAGGGCATACAGAGAGTGGCGGAGAATGGATTTTTTAATTAGTTCTTTTCCAATGTCCAAAGTGAAGTGCGTCTTTGTGGAAGCTGGACAAACATGCACTTGAGCCAGCCCACCTGGAGAACTGAGCTCTGTCTTCCACATAAGCCAAGTTATTAAGGCCTCATCTGTGATGGCAGGGTGAGACGTGGCATTGGAGTACACCTGGAAGCGCCAGTTTTACACGGACCTCTGGCTGTCCTTCACCTTCAGTTTCCATCTCTGTGCTTGCTGTGTGAACAGGTCTACAGGTTTCCATCAGCAGAACTTCCTTCAGAACTCAAGGACACCGTGAGCTGTTTGTGCTACTCTTTAGAGGAACGCCTCATGGTGGCCAAGGCCTTCTGATGTTCGCGAATGTTTTTTTGCATCCCGCCTGATCTTGGAACCACATGTCCGCAGCACAGACCGACCCTGGGTTATTCCTGCTTTGGTCTTTTTTCGGCATTGCGGAGATGGCAGAGGAACAGGAGCTCAAAGGCACAGACAGCAGTCCCAGGCTTAACGGGTGACTTTCCTGTAAAAGTCCTTTTGAACCAGTTCTTCCACAATCAGTTTTCTGGTCATGTTCCATTGCATCTGCTGGGACAGGAGGAACTTAACCAGGGCTTCCTCAAAGCTTTTTTGCCAGGTGTTCAGTATCAACTATGTGAATGACAGGGCAAGATTTGGTCTGTTTACACACGTGCACATGTGCATGTACACACACACACACACACACACACACACACACACACACACACACCTCAAAGCCTCAGTCAACCTTTTAAATGAATTAAATATATTAAATTTATCCT
>JABJVR010041350.1:5029-23938 GCA_025773905.1 Chitala chitala
GAATACACGCGCACCAGTATCACAGCTGACACTGGGAATACACGCGCACCAGTATCACAGCTGACACTGGGAATACACGCGCACCAGTATCACAGCTGACACTGGGAATACATGCGCACCAGTATGACAGCTGACAATGGGTATACATGCGCACCAGTATCACAGCTGACATTGGGCAGAATGAGACTGGTACGACGGCAGACGTGGCATCTTCTGTAGTTTTGTTGAGCTGATCAATAATCTTGTGCACATTTTAAATGTGGTGGTGCTGGAGCAGTTATGAGATGGAGAGGCCATATGTGATTTTGCACCATGCTTCAGTCTGTTGCAGTGCTGAATAGAGCAGAAAGTCTTGTATTTGTAGAAGAGCTTCTTTTGACACTGAGGACACACACATTACAACAAAATTGGTTCTCTACACTTAACCCCTCCCCTTGGGGAGAAATGGACAGTGCTCAGGGTTCAGTCCAGGAGACCTCCGGATCCCTGCTGGATGTTCTACCCATTGAGCCCATGGCCACCTTTTTCACAGCATCACAAGAACTCTTTGTACAAGCCAGTCGTCTCTGGGGTGTCTACCCCGAAGAGTGAGAAGACTGTCAGGTACGGTTCCAGGCAAGGCCAACCCAGAGGGTCGTTACACTGTGACACGCCTCTTAATATGTTCTATGATACTGCCATTAGCTGTTTCCATTAGCGCTCGGGCGGGGCGAAAACGTAAGCAGGCACATTCTGGGAAATGCTAGAGCTTTGGCAGGAGACGCAGGTTGTGTTGTGATGGAGACCTGCTGAATGTACGCCGCGGCTTTTAATCATTATTCAGCTCCATTAAGGCTTGAGGAGTCGACTTCTCTGTCAGGCTGTGGGCTCTCAGTAAAACTTCGGTAAAATCTGTTGCATCGCATGTCTTTCTGAGAACTTGCCCACTTGGCATTTTCCGATGTTTGCTAGCATGCATTTTTAAATAAAATAATGCAGCGTAATAAAAGCCAAGGTGCTTGCAAAGCCAATTTCTGGAGCAAGTTATGTAATGTTTAGAAAGAATATTTGTTGCTATATCATTATACTAAACTAGTTGCAGTTATAAATTGTTCTAGAGTTCGGGATTTGAACCTGCAGCAGTTAAGGCCATGTTAAAGCCATTAACACAAGTAAGAATGACATACGTCTACATAGATCAAAACATCACTCCCAGATACACAGAAATGCACATGTACATGACTGTACATATGGACACTAATATACAGTGTAAATACAACACTTAGAAACCCATGTGGTTGTGAAACGGGGCCTTCAGGCCGGTGTGCTTTCTCTCACAGACGTTTATTACGTTAGACATCTATAAAAATGGAATCTCTGTACTGAATATGAAGAAAGTATTAATGGAATTTGTCTAGGAATTTCTGACTCTCTTCATTATGACGCCCAGGGTCCTCCGGCCGTGGAAACTGTTAGTTTGACAAGGAAGTTCCCTTTACACCATGAATGCATCTCTGTTTTTTTTCCTGAGAAAAGCCCCCCCTGGACAGACCACATTTTTAGAGAAGCGGACAGTATTTATGTGGCCTGGTATCGAGTTAATGTTTTTGAGTGAGTGGAGATCTTTTTTGGCGGGGGGGGGGGTACACAAAACTTTTTCAATGTCAGTGGGAAACCAGTTTCTAAAGCTGGTTTCTTGCGAAGGAAATTACACAAGAACAGCAGGTCACAGGGCCAGCTGGAGAAAACTCACGCAGGAGATCTGGTGATTTCCATATATATTTTTAATATCGATATTTGTTCTTTGATTGAATTACCCATTTGACTCATGCTTATCATTTGCATAATAAATCCATTTAACCCAAACACAGGATGACCTAAAGAACACCGTGTTAATCCATTTGTATAGAAATATAGCACGTTTCACGTGTATGGCTATATTAGCCAATAAAATGTCACCCTGAGTATTTTCAGAAGGCTCTTGGGACCCCTGTTCCCAGCGTAATTCAATTTATTCTCTAAATGTCTCTCAGCCTTTATTACTGAGTGGGCGGGTCTGTTACATAAACCCAAACGTAGAGCCATCAGAGAGCCGGAGCCTCCTGCTGTACCGTGTCGCTTGGGAGGGCCAGCCATGCTCAGCAGACCCTGCTCTCTTATCAAACCAAGATGCCAGCCTCCTCTGGCCCGGTTCTGGCTTTTCAGACCTAACCTGGAGCTTCCATATCTTTTGTCTACGTCCTTTAAGATGCACCCAAGAAAAAGGAGTAGAGACGGTGTGGTTGAACTCAAACTTGCTCTCAAAATCCATTTTCGACCTGTAGTGTTTTTTTATTTATAAAAGTAAACACTGCACCACTATTTCAACTGTCAGGTTTGTCCTGCAGAAGTGCATTTACATTTTATATAGTGTAAATACAGTATGTTTTTCTCTCTAATTAAGCATTCTGACATGAGGTTTAACACTTTTTTGCCAAGTATCGCACAGTCAGCAGTGCCTGTGCTCGGGACATGCCTCTTTGTCTGCTGTGGGAACAGGAAACGTCTGTGTCCGAGTTAATCTGGTGAGGAACAAGAAACTGTAACAAGCCACGACTCAGATTCACGCTTTGAGTGCAGTTAAAGGTTCCATAAAGACCTTTCGTTATCTGTGTATGTACAGCGTGTGTTTTCTAAGCCGTCATTTTACAAATAATTCACTTCTATTATTGTTATGAAATAATTGTGACTCCGGCGTGTACTCAGTATTTTGAGTTGAAATATGTGACTTTGATCTAAAAGTGATGGGGGGGGGGCTCCATGAAGATGAAAATTGGTGGGGGACAAACATTACCGTGTGTCTAAGTGGAAAACAGCCTCCACAAAACTCTTGAGATTTCTTGTAAATCCTTGAAAAAGGTTTGGTAGAATTTTTTTTGTTTTTACCGACCCATTACCCATCCTGGAAGTGTGCCGTGAATTTCCCCTAGATCCTGTCCAGCTCGTTACTGTACATACAAATTAATTGTTGTTGCGTAAAGCCCATTTGTTTTGTTTTTATTGATCTGTTTTTGAAAGCAGCCTCTGTACCCCCCCACCCCCGACCCCCATTTGCTGTCAATCAATTTATGGATCACTGTTCCGTCTGGGTAACGTGCCGCCCGGGTTCTAAGAGTGGGAGCAGTGCCGGGAGGACGTTCAGAGCTGTTTTGACACGTGCATGAAGGCCCTGCGTCCCAGAACGTTTTGGTGTTTGTTCTGTTACATGCCGGAGCAGCTCGACCAGCTAGGGAACGCTGTCTGCACTGGGGGAACATGAAGGGCAAACGTGCACGTGGGTGTTTAGCAACATCACACTGGTGCCTTGGATTTCGTTGTCTGTCTCAATACAAAATGGCTTGGGCCAATGAAAGGCACACCAAAGAAAGAGAAACTGGTTAAAATGTATTGCTTTTTTTTTTTATATGAAGGTAATAATTTCTGTGTTTCTACGCTTAAGCCTTCAAATTTTCTAAGACTTTTCCTTTAATAAATTGTGGTGATGGGGGGGGGGGTGAAAGGGGGAGGATAGTTTGGTGAAATCCAAGCAAATTGATGAAAGGCGAAGTTCCAGAGGTCGTTTCTCATGATTGTTTGACTTTGCTCTATATATTTCCCTTTGCAGCTTTCAAGGTAAGTTATAACAATATGCAGTTAAGTATATTTTTAAGGCAGGTCGTATCCATCTTGTTTTTCTTTGGACTGTGGAATTTGTCTCTGGTGTTTACACACATATGAATGACATCACTGTTGGAGGGTCCCTGGTTTCTAAGGTTACAGATCCTCTCCAGGGCTTTCTCTGCACCCACATGTTTCCAATTTACTACCCCCCCCCCAAATCACCACTGACCTACATACAGTCTTTGGGGCCATACCTTGAACTGAGAGCTCAAAAGGTACTTTTTTTTTTTCCAAGTGGTCTGGCATCCACTGTGTTTCGCCTGCTTAGAAAGGTGGTAACGCACACGCAAACAGCTGACATGCGCTGCATGTGAAGCGCGCCCACAAAGAAATCAATGCAAAAGACATGTAAACGCAACACTTAAACAGGCAGCTCATTCTTTCAGACTGGTTTGCCCAGGGTGTTCTGTCACGTTGGCCATTGTTACCGTGGATTATACACGCAAGCTGGTAAACCGTGGCTACAGCATCACGCATTATACACAGCCAATAAGCAACTTGTTGCAGAAACATTGAGTAAAAAAAAAAACTTTTCCATATAAACACAAGGTTGTGGGTTTCGTTCAAATGTCCTGAAGTGTATCTTTTTATTCAAACTACCCTTGTAATTAATGATTATCCAGTCATGTGACTTTTCATAAGATAAACCCAATTATTAAGCAAGTTTAATTTATGGGAAAAAAACAGGGGGAAAAGTGCAAGACAAAGGAAGGGAGTGTGTCACAGACATAATCTGTCACACACACAATCTGTCAGAGTCAGGCTTGCTGCGAAACTAACAGAAAGCGAGAATAACGTGAACCGAAGAGAAATTTATTACATAAAACAAAGAGTGACAAAGGACTGTGAAACAAAAGGCAACGAAGGGACGGGGGAGTGAACAGTGGGAGGGGAAGGCTTTGGGGGCGGGGCCATGTGTGGCTGTGTGGGCGGAGACATGAGAGGCTCACCGAGGTCCCTTGACTCCAGCAGAGGAAATCCTGAGATAGTGGAGTTCACACTCACGCGCACACACACACACACACACACACACACACACACACACACACAGACGCAGATCTGCCCGTACAGACGGAGGAGAGCAGGCTCCGATCTCGACCAGATGCGTGGCTGAGAGGTAATTATATATACGTTGCTTTGCTTCCGAGTGTCTTGCTTTTGATGGTTGTGTTTCTTGTTCTCTTGATGTGAAAGTGTCTCGCTGAGCACTGATCTGCGCCGGGAACTGGGGATAACTGTTCAGAACTGCAGAACTAAGCTCTTCCTTTTTCTCTATGAATAGTAGAAGACAGACAGCCTGGGTTCATTTCCATGCCTTTTAGGCTCTTCTGACAGTTGTTTACATATGATACGTCGAGGCGTTTTTTTTTTTTTTTTTTGGTGTTTTCCCCTGTTTAAGCTCCTGTGCTAATTTGTACATGCAAAACAACCAGATTTAACGTGGAGTCTGGAGTCCAGTTTCACATTAAGCCCATCTGCCAGCGGTCTTTGAACACGGGGCGACGCGCCCGTGCTTCTGACGGCGATTGGTCTTCATCACGACTTTCATCTCCTGCTCCTCCGCTCCCGCCACACAAAGGGGCCTTTTGAACAGTCTGCTTTATGTGTGGCCTGCGTGGGGAGTTGGGTTTTCCACTTGCGCTGTACATCACTGGCTTCCTTTTTGGACATCCGCAGACAAAATGGATTGTTTTTCCAAGGTGGCCCTGGTGAGCGTAAGGCAGCTCCTGACTGTGCACTGGACACTGACCCCATAACAGCCTGAAATGCAGCTTCGTGTGAATTTGTTCCTCAGCACCGTGACCACGATTGGTGTTGACAGTGGGATGTTCTGATTTTTCATTTCCTTTTAAGAAAACGCGCAGATTGTGGTTACTGTCGGTTCCTCTCACTTGACTGAATCCTGTTTCCCACCTCAGCTGATTTTTATTTATTCGTTTTTTCACATGTGTGAATCACCCACACGTGTAACTTCAATGGCATCTGGAATTTGCAAAGATTACCGGCTCCTGTGTCAGGATGGGGCGACTTAGGGCGATAGAGCAGATTTAGAAGAGCTGATATGCGCACACGCACTTCTTAGCAATGTAAACCACCCTCCTCCCCTCGCTATGTTTAGATGATAGCTGAGCTCGAGTCTGATCTACTTCAGAGAGAACATCCCTTTCTCGGTGGCAGCTGACTGAACTCTAACACTGTCGATGAAAACCTTATCTTCCTTATGTTGTGTTTAATGCTCTTGTTGGTAGGGGCTCATTCTTTGTGAGCTGCTTATTAGATAATTGTGTGCCCTGTGAAATCATTAAAACAAGGCAGTGTTTAGTACTGTCTTACCACCATTCAGCCTCATGTCCTACATCCTCTTTAGTGGGAAAACAATGAGCGATGACGTTTGCTTGTGATCAAATGCTGCATGCTCATGACACGTAATTACTCATGGTCGGTTTTACTACACGCTGTTATAACCCTAGATTGATGTCATGCATTTAGATAAAAGCTCAGCCCAAAGAGTAATTATAAAAGTGGACGTGAATAAACTTCCCTTATGCAAGAGATGTTCGGAGCTCGAATGCTGCTGGTTTTAACTGTGACAAAGTACATGGACTTACTCTCTCAGCTGGTTTAATAAAGACCTTTAGTGTTGTGAAAACATACATCATTTGTGGTCATAAGGGATTAATAAAAAATTTAATATAGAGTATACAACATCAGGCGGGATTGTAGAAGTGTCCTGGTTCGAATCCCAGCGCAACCCCCAGGTGTGTTCCTGAGCTGGACACTCTGCTCTAGCTCCCCAGGCACCACACGTGGCTGGTTGCCCACTGCTCCCCCAGGGGATGGGTTAAATGCAGAGGATGCATTTCCCCATTATGGGACTAACAAGAGCTCTTGGACAATCATATATCAGCACCTTGGGTACTTCCACTGCGTCCCAAAAGGCCTTCACCCCGAGCAGCAGACATGCCTTCAGGGCTTTATGTTCATCACGTGGCGGATGTGCAAGGCTTGGCCAGGATGCTATGACGTCACACAGAAGATCTGTAACCACGGCGACTTAAACTGACCTTCCTTACGTTAAACTGCCACAAAGTGTTATAACTCGTCTCTGTAACATCAGTAACCAACCTGGATTACGTCTGCTGCTGGGGGAGTTACAGGTGTGAGCGTTGCGTACCATGCGAACGGCAGGCACGGAAACTGTCCGCAATTCCAGTCTGCCTTGTTACGTTTTCTCTCTGCAGCAGATAGACATATTTCTTTGTCACCTGGTGGTTCACCTTGCTGCCAAATAGACTGTTTCGAAGCACAGCATGGATTTTTTTGTTCTTTGGTTACCAAGGAGACATTCAGGCAAGACAAAATAAAAACCTGCTTTTCAACAAGCACATTATACTTGTATTCACACTAACAGGGTGCGTGTTTAGTGTCTTTTGTGATCACACGACTTCAGCTCATTATTCCCTGCTGCACCGGACCTCGCATGTTCCGCACACGTGTGTGGTAAGGAAGGTCAAGACGGCCGTCGCATGACTTTCTGAAACCTCTGTCCCTCCAGGCCTTTGTTCGCTGCTGCGGTAGTGTGGACAGGTTGTGGAAGTTGGGTTTAGAGCGGGGCTTTACTGCTGGGCCTGTTTATTGATCACCGGAAGGGAAGAGGAGTGAATTCCACAGGGAATCTGGGTCCATTACCACTGAGGCGCATCAGCCAGCCTACATCCGCCAACCACTTTATTCAATAACGTCTCCATAATTCAGCCCCCCCAACGCTCTCAGCGAGATGAGCCTGTAGATACGGAAGTTCTGAGTGGGCACGTTTTCAGACGAAAGTGGTCTGGACAGGAAGGAGAGCTCCATGCTCCCAGGACATGTATCTCCTGATCATATGTTGATGTATGGAAATTTCTCACTGCGGTTCGGGCAGCCCCGAGCAGTAGGGGTAGCAGGTTTGTCAGAAAGCTCAGCCTGAGGGTGGAGACCAGGAAGATTCTGGTCTGCTCTTTGTTGAGGGATGGTGCGATGGGGGGTAAGAATAAGAGTCTTGGTGAGAGCATCCTGGTTTGAATATGAGTGCAGGCCGTATGTCTCTTGACACCCATGCTGGCGGATCTGGCTCCGGTTAGTGTGGACCAGCCCGACGTGTCTCCCTCTCTGGGCCCCCCCGAGCTCGCTGTCCCTCACTGCAGCCTCAGAGGTTAACGCAACTCATAAATCCTCATCAGCGGTGAGGTGCGCGGTGACGTCATGCCGCTGTATAATAGGAAGCAGACGTCCTCCTTAAAGACTCCGATGGCCTGCAATAGATGACAAAGTGCGGTTCCCTGGCCTGCCGGCGAGCCTGTGCAGAACAACTGGGTCTGTGGATGGGTTTTAAAAATAGCGAGCTCTCCACAGCACTCGCGATGGCCCTCTCTGGCCGGGCACCAGTCCGCCTTTTCAGTTGGCGCCCGACCTTCTAAACTTAGGCGTCACCATAAAGCCGCTTTTGGGTAAAGTAGCATGGAAGCTGTCGTGATTGTGGAGATGAAGAGGAGGAGACAGGAGTGTGAAGTCACTTCCCATGCACACTGCTTCTGTTCCATCTGGTTTTTCTTTACCCTGCGATGAAGAAACACGGGTGACAGTTTAACGGCAGAAACAGAACAGTCAAACTCTGGTTTGGTCACAACTTTGAGACCAGTGGCGATTCTGGACAGGGTGGCCAAGGGGAGGCCAAGTCTGTTTGGGGGGAGGCACACTTCAAATTAATCAATGATGCTGAAGAAATTTTGGGGTGGCACTCGAGGTGGCCAGTCAGATTTCAGGGATGCCATCCTGGCCACACTTTTGGCTGCACCACTGCACATTACAGCTGTGTGTTTCACAAGAATGGTGCATGTCTATGAGGGGTAGCGGTGGGCCTCGCTCTTTGAGTGGTGAGTGTTGAAAAGCATGCACACGCGTGCAGAGCAGACCCAGGCTTTCCTGCTGCGATGCTTGTTCACACACGTCGCATGCAACACGCTGTCTCTTGCAGCAACACTGCCAAGAAGTTGTACTCAGACTCAGAGGTTCTGCTGCTGTGTTTGATTTAGCTTAGACTCATTGCAGGCCACGGTCAGTGCTGCAAAGGAGCAGGATGTTTCTAAATGGAGCTGAAAGAACAGCATTTGGCATGTACGTCAAGGGAAATTACTCCGTCTTCACTTAGTAGCTCATTTGCGTTTCAAACTAACATACAAGCGTTACATTATTCATGTACTTGGTGTATTCGGTAGGTTATGAATCTTATTATTTGAGTTTCGTTTGGAGTGCTGTCAAACGTGAAACGAAAGGTGCCAGTAAAATTCGGGAGGGGGGGCACCATGATAATCTTTTATACCCCCCTCTTCTTCATTTTGACAAGATCAGCTCAAAGCCACATCGTAGCGGACTGAAAGGCCTTGTCTGTCATCCCCAGGGAGGGGCGCCAGCAGCAGCCGGGCAGGATGATATCCCAGGAGGCCTTGCGCCCTCCCCCCTGCGGGCGCAGCGTGTCTCAGGACTCCATGGAGGACTACTGGAGCGAGGTGAGGAACATCTCGGAAAGCGGGCCCGCCTGCCTGGAGGAACCTCTGGAGGAGCCGAGTGTTGATGGTACGCCAGCAGAGTAGGGGTTCGGGTGTTGATCACAGAACCACATGGTTCATAGCAAACTAAAGGCAATGTCTGCAGTGTGACTTTACTGCGTACGGGTCACACAGCAGTATGGATACCAACCACAGAATCTCAGTACTTGGGTCACATGCAAATACAGGTACTGATTACGTTATATGGGTTACAGAAATGGGTTTTATACTAACATTACATGGGTTATACCAGGGTATATGTGCAGTCCATAGTATTGTTGCTGATTGGCACTGTGGATATTTTTCAGAAGCAGAACTAGAGGAGGCGTGGCTTCAGGAGGCGGGGCTATCCACCTTGGTGCTCGGGGCGTCAGGGGACACCCCGGCCGAGGCTCTGCTCTCCACCCTCACGCGGACGCAGGCGGCTCTCGTCCAAAAGCGGCTGGACAACTACACCCAGACGCTGCGCAAGCGGAATAGGCAGTCCGTCCGCCACGTGCGGGACGTGTTCCCGGGCACCGACCCCACGGTGGGTGAGCCCTTCGCATTCAGCCTGAGCCACGGCCGCTGTTGTCTCACATCACGTATGCTTCCTCACCTTCCTCTGCCTTCTCTTTGCTCTTTGTCTTCCTCCTCATCGGGTAATGGACGCCGCTTCCTGTTGAATCTCACTCGCATTAATTACGAGCGCGCATAGCTAATTTAATAATGGTTTCTCAGGGTCACTGGGGGACAGTTGGACCTGGTAAGGAAAGACGACTCAGAGGCAGGGGGGGGGCTGTTCCTGATGTGCTCTGGTGAAACGATACGGATCCCGTTTCACTTCAGCGACTTCTGCTTGGGACAGTCCCCTTCGGCCCAGACGTCAGCGAATTCGCCGTTGACGAATGTGAGAGCGTGAGGGCGAGTCCACAGAGGAAGGCGAGCGCTAGATGTCCAGGCGTGACGTTTTTACCTGCATCTGTCGGGATCTGCCTTTAGGGAACTTCTCTCAGGTGCCCACTGACCTATTCTCTTCCGTCACAACCGAGGAAGTCCCGGGTGGTAACAGTACGTTTGCATGCGAGTGACACCAGAGGGGTTTGCAAAGTAAGCCTTTTGTATTTCAGCCCGTAACCCTGCGGCTGGCCTGTTTACGCTCCAGAGGGTGACGGAGCGGGTGGTCGCTTTGGTTCGGCTTTGTCACCGGGGAGAGGTCGCGTGGTGGAGACGGCGGCCCCCATGACTCACACTCTGCTGTCTTCACACACATCGGGCGTAAACGCTTCCACACTCCCGTCTTTGTGCTTCTCAGACTAAAAACAGCCAGGCGACACGTGGGGCCAACTGTGGGCTCCGCACCAGTAATAAACGCACCCCATAAAGAGCCTGATAAATTGATAAAAGGAAATTGTACGTAATCGCTCTGCGGTCGATTGGGGTGCAAATACTTTAAATGGAAGTCATGTGATTTCTTTATCACAAGATTCTTTGCATTTAAAAGCTTGTTAACCCCCGGCCACGTGGCTGACTAGCAAAATAAGCATCGTGAATGACTTTGTTTTCACGCAGTACGCCGAAGCTCGCAGTGCAGTAAATCATCATTTACGATCGCGTTTGTGCAACATTTGTATTTCCACATTTTAATACGTGTACATTTCCAGTCGGTACCAGTTTGTTTTTCAGTCAGCGATTGATTTTTATCGTTTCTGCAGCTAGGAGCCTGCGGATTTATTGGCATTTCATTTCCTTTGAGTGCCATTCATGTATTATTATTTTCTTTTTCTGTAAAGCGTTTGTGCACCGCCAGCCAAAAATCCAACAGTTTCAAAAGTAGCCGCATAAAAATAGACACACGCAACAGGAACGTCAGTCATGTAGACATTTCGTTGGTCCTGTTGTTTTTCAAGAAACCGTAAGCATTTTAAGCGTGTGATTTTGTGGGCAGTAATGCTACAGAGTATTACTTCAGATTATTAGATTGTGTTTTCATAGACAGCTGTGTCTTTAAAAGTAATTTGTGGCCTTACAGAACACTGGGTATTCAGTAGTCACTGGTAGCGTTAGTGTAAGCGCCCCTAACCGTGTCTCTGACGACTCCTTGGTCTCCGTGTCACCGTGGCTGGACGCAGCTGCCTTTGCTCCTTCGCTCTGGCTGCGTGTTTTTGCTGGCTTCTGGGTTACGTCCTAACCAGCTCCCGCCTCATCTGTCACAGCAGCCGGGACAAGCGTGCGACTCAGGCCCCCAGGCTTCCGCCGGAGGCCAGATCTCAGCGAAAGTGCCCGACTGGGCCCCTGTACGAGGTGAGCCTGGCTGTACTGCCCCCCCCCCCTCTGCTGCAAACAAAACTACCCCGGTCATTAGGCAGAGAACAGCTCCAAGCTGTATTCTTTGTGTTTATTGTAGTTTAGCTTGTAAAAAAAGCCAGAACCACAAAGCCATTTTGGGTGATTACCTAAAATAACCTTTAAAAAGCCCCTCCTGCACCTCACACTCCCCCCTAACCTCCTTTGGCTTTGCGTGTGATCTCTCTCTCTCTCCCTCTCTCTCAGGGGAGGGCTGTGGTTCAGGCTGTGGCCCTGTAAGGGAGACGCTGCAGTTTGATGTGCCCTACTCAGAGGGAGTGGCCAGGTGGCGCCGGGAGCAGGACTGCCAGGACTGCCAGAGGGTCTGGCGGGAAGATGGAGCTCTGCCTGTGAGTCCCCCAGGCGCGCCCCCTCCCTCCTTCACCACACAGCCGGCGGGACAGAGAATTGTACCTAAGCAAGCAGACACACATTCAGCTCCGAGCATGATTCAGCAACTCTCAGCAAAGCTAAACGGCTAAGCTACATTCCCTGTCCGGTGCACTTTACACACACGTGTGTGAGTGACGGGCCAGGCCTGGCATCCTCTGGCAATGTCAGTGCAATACTGGATCTGAAATAAAGTTTATACTTTTTGGGCCCCGATTCTGACATTCCAGAGCGCAGCATCGGCGCCAGAGGGTGTTTGGGTTTAACTAATTTATCAGATGGGTCTTTAATACTTACACTGAAGACTATGCTCCTATGAATGGGTAAAGTACCGAAAGACGGGAAAACAGAAGTGGATGCTCAGATGTTGATGTGTCATATCTTCTGGTCGTGTGTGTGTGTGTGTGTGTGTGTGTGTGTGTGTGTGTGCGTGCGTGCGTGCGCGTGTGCTCGACGTGAAGGTTTTCCTTCCTCCCAGCCCCAAACTGGGACTGACCCGAGTGCAGGACCTGTCCTCGGACGATATGAAGAAGATTGGCTGTATCTCTTTGATCGAGCTCACCACGTTCTACGATGCCCTGTCCATCGAGCTGAAGCGGAACAGGTCAACGCGTGGCAGAACCCGGGGTGGGTTGGAGTTCGTGTGGGGGGGGCTCACTTAACGTCAGTCCTTCCTGTTGGCCTCTGCCGATGATCGCCCAACTTCCCCTTTTGTCAACAGAGAGCGGCATTTTCGGAGTTCCCCTCACCACACTTCTAGAGAATGATCGGAAGAAATTCCCTGGATCCAAAGTCCCTCTTGTTTTCAGAAAGGTAAAAAAAAAAAAAAGATTTTAGACTCTAGCTGAGATAAGCTGCCAGTTCATGTCAGACACGGTATCTTCAAAGTTTTCCCCAGGGATTTTTTTTTATGGAGAGATGCTTTTCACATGACGGGTCCACCTCGCTCAGTTACACAGGTCAGAGGGTCAGAATGACAGGCCTGCTTTTCCTCCCTGGCTTACCTCCTACACTCCAGTACATACACAAAATTTTTGTAAATATCCACCAATTTTTCCTCCTTTCATGGCCCAGGCTGCTGGAGCCCTTGCCGCCTTCCTCCTCCTCACTGCCGGTGTGCGCCCTAACCCGGTGGTTATCATTCCTCTGAGATCATCTCGGCTTCTACACAAACTGCATTTAAATTCTAGAGTGCCGTGTAGTGCTGTCTAGACAACGCCCACAGAGGAAAAATTCCAAAAAGTTTATCGCGAAATTCGGCCGTGACTTTGCCACCCTTTAGCGTTTGAAAGCAAAAGCTGACAGAACGCTTAATGAGTGTATTTTCTCTCGCCTACTGAACCAAATATTTGGGTTTTCACCAAAGCGCCGGCAAACCGTTCACTGTCGCCATTATTACATTATTAGTATTATTGCAGTTTGTCCGTGACTCACGGCCGCGTTTGTCGCCGTCTGTTTGCAGCTGCTGTACAAGCTCGAGCAGACGGGACTGCAGACGGAGGGTATCCTCAGGGTGCCAGGGTCGGCCTCCAGGGTCAAGGTGAGGGGCGCCGTCACAATCCACGCACCCCTGCGTCGCAGAGGGACAGGGTCCTGCTGCAGCGTCACGAAAGCTGTGTGCTCGTATAGTAACGGCAAAAGGTCAGAGTGCCGCTCTTCAATGGGGAGGGCAAAGCGGCAACACCGCACTCTGGGGGGTATTGCATTTGGCTGTTAGGTGTTTATACATGGTGCGTTTGTAGGCTTGACTTACTCGCTGACCGCTCTCCCTTTTGGTTCCGGACAGCCTGCTGGGGATTCTGCACACAGCTGTGTGCAAACACTCGAACCAAAAAACCACGCTGGGGGGGCGGGGCTGGAGAAGACGGGGGTTTGATTAATGTGGTGCCAAAGAGGGTCGCGCTCGTATCCGGAAACCTCTAGAGCAATTAGAATGGAAAAGGCCTGAAGCCGTTTAGCTGCATCAGGACCAGAGAACACATGGCCGTGGTTAGCACTGCTTGGCCATGTGATACCCCTCCCCCCAGAGAGTGCCAAGGGTGTTATATTTGGGGGTGGTCCCTGTGTTACCCCTCCACCCCAGCAGAGCGTGAAGGGTGTTATATCTGTGTGCACCTGTAGCACCTGAGGCAGGAGCTCGAGGCGAAGTTCTATGAGGACCAGTTCGACTGGGATGAGGTGCGTCACAACGATGCAGCCGGTCTGCTGAAGATGTTTATCCGGGAGTTACCGCACCCCCTGCTCACCCTGCAGCACCTCCCAGCCTTCCTAGCTGTTCAAAGTGAGTGCCCCCCCCACCGAGAGGCATACACTTCCAGTCCTTTGTGGTGCTGTAGAGCCTGTATCACTGTTGGTGGCTCCATCTTTCATAATCGTCTGGTCTGATGTGGCTGACAGCTTTAACACCCTCTGCTGTATCACTCATTCCTCTTTCTGCTTTGTACTGGACTACAACCAATAGACTGTTACGTTTTGTGAAATAAATGTAACTTAACTACACTGGCATTTACTAGGGAGCTGTGTTAGTCATTTATAGTGCTGTTACTCATCTGATTGTAAGCAAAAAGTCAGTTCATGTAGTTAAGCTGGCAGAAAGAATTTCTAAAAAAAAAAAAAAAGAAAAAGAAAAATATATCTTACATATACTGCCACCTTGTGGTGCCTCTGGGAACTGTCTGAACAAGCAAGCAAAAAGCTCTGTATTTTCTTAGAGGCAAATTAAATACAGTGCAACCATCTTAAATATTCAAGCTGTGTGTGTGTGTGTGTGTGTGTGTTTCCCCCCCCATACTTTTAAATATTACTTCCTTTTCAAGTGACAGGCACTGCAGTGCGGCTCCTGAATGACAGAAAGTAACTTTACTGTGCCAATCTCTGTTAGACGTCTCCACATACAGACACCAGATCCAGGCCCTGCATCTGCTGATCATGCTGCTGCCTGAACCCAACAGAGACACCCTGAAGGTGAGGATGTCTAGACAGGAACCTGCCGGGGCCCGAACGCCAAACGCGGCCCATAAGTGGTCACGGTCACTGCGTTTTCTGAAAGCTGCGGCTGCTCTGAAGCTAGTGGTGCTGGGACTGACGTTCCTCTCCCCCATCGGTTTTCTCAAGGCTCTGCTGGAGTTCCTCAGGAAGGTGGTGGCCCACGAGGAAGAGAACCGAATGAGCCTGTGGAACGTTTCCATGATTGTGGCGCCTAACCTCTTCATCTGCCACGGGAAGGGCGCCAGTCTGGAGGAGATGCAAGGTGCAGCTGGGGCGGCCCACCTTGTGCGCCTTCTCATCACGCACCAGGACCTCCTGTGGACGGTGAGCTCCCAGGGCCGCCTCCCTGTTGCCCACCCATCCGCGGATCAGAGGCTGACTCCGCCCCCTCGCCCTTCCCAGGTGCCCTGCTTCCTGATCTCGCAGGTGAGAAAGCTGAACGAGGCGTCGGCCGGGAAAAGGACGCCCAGCTCGGAGAAGAGCAAGAAGAAGCTTCTGCGGCGTTGGAACATCGAGCGCAACAAAAGAGATAAAACGGAGGTGAGGCGGGTCACATCACAATAACGGCGTGGGTTGCGTCACAACAGCGCCGTGATGCAAGGTCTCCTTACAGCGATTAGCTAAGCACAGCACCAAAGCAGTCTGCCTTTACAGGGGAATGAGGGGGAGAAAAGTAAACGAATGATTCCAGTTCTGTCTAATCACTGTTCAGGTTACCTCAGTTTTATACTTTTGATTAGGTCGTAGATGTAAATGAATATTCCTCATGAAGAGCGTCGATAAATGCACCCATCATTAAACCTCCTATTTTCTCACTCCTGTTTACATTGCCTTAAATACACGGCATTTTTTAATTACGCTGTGACTTCATTAGCCACGTGCCATTAAGGTACATTTACATCGTGATTAATTTTAAGTGCTTTGATGAGCGAGAACAAGGGGCGTGCTGCTGGCTGTCAGACAACTCTGAATGTCACGGTCTCTGTCGTCATTATCTGTGTTGATGGTTAATGGTGAATGAAGATGAGCGTGTCATGGGGCAGGGGTTGGTGGGGTCAGGGTTGTCTGAGTGATGCCCCTCCTGCTATTCCACACAGCTGGGCAGTCTTCTTGGGGAGGGCCTCATCCGGGTTTCCGCGCCCCTCCACGCCAAGGTGTCCATGGCCCTGCTGCTGGACAGCAAGACGAAAGCCAAGGACGTCATCGCTCGCTTCGACTGCGAGAACGGGTCGGTGTGGGGGGCCGTGCCTTGCTGTACCTGCTGTCGCCACTGTGTGCCAATCTGTACATCAGAATTCACGCACGCCACTTCATTCCTTTCCTAGACGGGGGTCCCGGCACTCTGGCAAGCGGCAGCGACAGTATTTGTTCGAGGTCGGAGGAAACATAGGTACGATTAAATTGTGTCTTTACACGAAGGGTTTGGGTTTAGAAAAAAACCATTATAAATTTGCATGTAGCTTTTAAGGTGATGCAGTTACAGATGTGTGTAGGACTTGCGTAGTGGTGAGGTTGTTGCCCTCTTGTCAGTTTGGATCTCTTTTTTGCTGCAGGGGAGCGTTGCTTGGACCCCGAGACCTACCTGCTCGACTTGTACCGCGTCAACCCCAACTGCGAGTGGGTCTTCAAACCCAGAAACACTTGAGGACACACAAGCACTTGGAGATGATAGTGACTCCAACAGTGAGGCCACAACAGAATCATGGGACGCAGCTCCACCCCCAACTCCTCCGCCCACCCCCAGCCTATAAGCATACCAATCTAAAGGAGGCCCAGTTTGGGTTTAGCTCTGAAACCCGTTAGCCTGACAATATGGCTTTCCTTGTAGGAGAATGCTTAAGAGGTTCTGGAAACCACTTGGAGTAAGAGAAGAGCCACCCTGAGAACCTGTGGATTTAAAACGCTCATCATCTAACTGGATACTCTTCACTTTATGGCCTGAACTGGTGGTGTCAAGTCAAATGTAATACATTTGGACACCTGTAGGGGGCAGCACCCACACTGGACTCTGCAATGTTTTATACCACTCGCAACCCTGTAAAAAAGTATGTGCACAATATTTATACCACTAATTTATCACGTTTCTATTACAGAACTAAAAACAAAAACACTACAACTCGCTTGTCCGTCAATGGGCTATCCTTTTAACAACTCTTAAAATGACACGAGTAAGTCTAGCAGAAGCAACGTGCCAGTTCTCTGGTCAGGTGCCAGGAAGTCTGGGCTGGAGAGTTCTGCACTGAACAGCTGTCATGGACTATTCCCGTAACTAGGCCTTGAGCTAAAGCCAGCACTTGCATGAATCACAGAGTCTGCACGGCTGAGGTCAAAGTGCACAGGGTCAAAGTATGTGACCTCAAAATAAGTGGAATCACAGACAGCGGAATTAGTATTAACAGAATACAATGCACCGGTAGCCCAGGCTATTGCATGGAAGACAAACCGTGTACGTGGGTGATAGCTGACTCCATTTCAGTGTTAAACGTTTGCCAGGCCCCCTATATGACTGCAGTGTTGGCGACGGTGCATCACTGGTCTTGGGATTTCACTTGTGGTCCAGTCGATAACAGTGCCATCTTGGCCCTGAAATGTAACTTCGTGGCTTTAAACAAAGTCAAACCTGTTTTTATAAAAGGTATTGTGTATACATATAAATGCAGTTTTTTTTGTACATCTTAGTTTGCGTTGTCTGTTATTAGTAACACACACACACACACACACACAGAGCCTTTATTGGAATATCACACTCAGTCATGGTTAGAGATTTAAGAACTCCTGTTATAATTTAGTTAGTCAAAACCCGACAACACAAAAAACCCCAGCAAAAGGAAGCGCTTTGCTTCTCAGGCTTATCTTTGTGATCTCTTACGAAAATACACATGTAGGAATGTACACGCACACACACCCCGACACGCACACTGCTCCCGATAAAGGATTCCAGGCCCGTGGCGTGCTTTTAAGTTTGGACTCGCTTCACCATCAGTGCGCCGACAGTCGAAATTTGACGCCAAGTTCCGGGCAGGTTTGGGAAAATAGCTCACGCTCAGTGGCAGGACAGCCTTAGAACCAGATAAGCTAAATCTCACCGCCTGCGTCACAAATGAACACCAGGCGCCCTGAGCCCGTTAGTGCTACATTCTGAAGGCCGTGGTACCAAGAACCTTGCGAGTCGATTCTCAGCGTACGGTCGTTACCACGAGGTGCAGAAGGATTTTATATGTAGACATTTCAGGCAAGTTATATAAAGTGAAATTTATTCATCTATTAACAAACTGAGCACCCAAACATTGAATTCGACAAATTTTTTAAAAGCAAAACGTTTTAAAAGAACTGGCGCCACGTATCTTTTCAGACTTGAGAAAAATCATGAAATTACTAATGAAATCGTTTACGGAAAAATTTAAAATTAATCAAATCTTTACAGAAATGTGTGTGTTTTAAAATGAAACTGACTTCTTTAAATAAAATGCAATGAAATGTAAAGGGGTTGATATGGCACAACGAGGTCAGTTCAGTGTACTGTGGGGGGGGGGGGGTCAGTGTGCCGGTCCAGGGCAGGAGTGGGGCAGGATGCCACGGAGCTCAAAGGCTGCGCTGAAGTCGAGGGCGTCAGTCAGGTGACCTTTGATGAGCCGCAGGTTTCGCATACAGCCCTGGAAGGGCGCGCGGATCGTCAGGCAGTTCTGTTTCACGTTATCTGTAGCGGAGGGGGTGGGCGGCACAGAAACGCACAACGCTAAGTGAGAGTCAGAGCGACTTTTCCCGAGTGAGTTTTAACTGGTTTATACAAAGCAGCATGTCTGAAAATGTGACTCGGAATGGAGTAACAAACGGGAAAAAAAAAAAAAAAAAAAAAAAAAAAAAAAAAAAAAAACGGTAAAACGAAAATTTGTTCCCCAAGTGGGTGGAAGCAGAAACCACGCCACCCGGGCACGGGTGGGGC
>JABJVR010041360.1:3770-31590 GCA_025773905.1 Chitala chitala
GGTTGGGAGAGGGCCTGACATGGACAGAACCCTATGTTTGGGTTGGGAGAGGGCCTGACATGCACAGAACCCTATGTGCCACTGTATCACATTCTACCCATACAGTCTGATTAGAGGTTAATAAGGATACCTAATAGGGCACTGCACCAATTTTTTTTCCACTAGATGGGCATTCATTAAGACACTATCACATTTTCTTGCTCTTTAGGACACATTGTTATATCATCTCACTTGAATGGGTCACCCTATATAGCACTTAATCATTTTTTTCCATGTGAAGGGCAGCCAACAGCAGCATTTTCACCACATGGAGGCAAAACCCCTCCTCTACAGTGCCTCTTTCGAGTCCACCTATGCCTCCACATGTCATGTGGATCTGTTTGAGAAAGTGGGAAATTCCTTTGAGAAAGTTCTTGTTTGGTACATGTATTTTTTAAAATCACCGCTAGGTGTCGTGCATGTTCTGTCATGGGTCCAACTGAGGTCCTCATAATTTTAGGTCAAATCAGCCATAGCGCCATATCTTTGTTTTGTACTTGATTACAGACTTCATCTTTGCTCAGGTAAACATGACTGGGATTATGTTAATTTACTCACTTTCAGTGAAGATATAAATGAGAATAAAATTAATTTAAAAATAAACCAAAAATATGATTTTACAATTGCCATTATTCACAAGGTGAAAGGTTTGGCTTTGATCTGCAGACTTTTGTGGGACAAGTAGCACATATTGCTGAGGTCAAAGGTGAGCAAATAGAAACCAAAGAAAGTGAATGATTCAGATCAGATCTTTACCAAGTGCCAAAGCAACCACAAGTATGTATATTCCAAGAATGATGTTTTTCAGTATAGTTCTGTACATCTTTGCCTTTCACATAAAAAATGAGCTAAAGGTCATAAGCAGCCTGGTGGCTCAATTGGTAAAACATGACCCTGGGAAATAAAAGTCTCCTGATTTGAATCCCAGCCCAGGTGCCAGGTGTGTCCTTGAGCAAGACACTCAGCCCCAACTCCCCAGGTGCTGCATGTGGCTGCCCCCCTGGGGGGGGGGGTGGGTTAAATAGAGGGAACAAATTCCTTGTATATGACAAATATACTATGGGATTCCCTGTCCCATAAACTGGTATGCAAAGGAATTTTCTTGTTAGATGTCCCCATGTGTGGAACAATTAGTAAATTTGGGCCTGTGTATTTTACCTGTTTCTCTTCCTTCTTTATAGATTTGCATGTGCCTCAAGGTTAACTATGCTAGTATAATGTGCTTAATGTGCTTCATGAACTATGTAGAAGTTTAGCCGAATACCTGTGTTTGTATATAGTGACTGGCTGTTCACAAACATGCTACGGTGGACAAAAGGTGTAAGAATGGTATTGAGAATTTGAAGAGCTTTGAGCTGCTGATCTTTCTGCCACTGTTTGTTTCAATGTTCTAAACATGCAGTGTGAACGATCCCTCTGCAAAACAGGAACGCTTTGACCATTCCACATATTTACATACTAAAGTCATTATAAATAAATCTAGTCCTAAGTAATTCTTTTAAAAAGTAAAAATGTTTGTTCGTTTGGAAATACTAAATGCAATGTAAGGTGATATAAAGGAAAGGAGGAACTAAAGAGATAAATTAGTAATTTTGTGGAAAATTTTATAAAGACAAGTTTCATTTCACAAGGTGGAGAAAGTATTCTAAGTTGTTTTATTACCGCTGCGCTGTGAAGAAGATCCCTCTGCAAAAAAAGGAAATTCCCCAAACAAAAGAATTACATATCTTTTTATAGCAGTTTCATCTAACCACACTTTTTGTTCAGATGCTGTTTTGGTTGCTAAAAAGTGTGGATGTTTGAACATACATGGTGAGGGATGGTCAGTATAGTGGTCAGTAAGGATGATGAGTTATAAAACTCGGACACTAGCAGCACGAAAACCAGAGAGGAGAAAGTGAGTCATCTTCATATTAGGGACCAAGGAGACCTTGTAAGGGTGTACTGTTCCCTTGTTAGATCTCAGTTATTTGCATGGCAATTTCACAGTCCTGGTACCTGTTACACAAGTTAAATTCAGCTCAAAGTATCTTGGAAAATGATGATAAGATCTATTAATGTAGTCACCAAATATTGCTGTTTTGAATGGATTTATGTATTTGATGGCTGCCCTACATCTAACTGTTTAGGGCTGGCTATACGCACAACATGCTAATCACACATAAATACGGCGCATCTATCAGGACATAAGAACAGTGTGCAGTCATGTAAACTGAACATTTGTAATAGCTCATTGGCCTTATCTAACTGATTGCTCAATGTTTATTTCCTCTATTGTTTACCACTTTTGCTCCTCTAAGCTCTTTCTGTTCTATCAGGCTGTCTCTGCTAGTGAGAAATTAGTGATGGAAACCAGTGTGAGCTGGGGCCGCAGCTTTGCTGAGGTTATGTGTGGAAATAACTGTCTCGCTTTCAATGCTTGTTACTAAAACATTTACACGAGCAGATGATTGATTAAAAAGATAAATTCACAGTGTTGCAGCAGCAAGGGTATAGCAAAGTGGTGAGGAAAAATAATAAAAATAAAAAGAGTAAAAAAAGAGAATCTCCACATTTACAAACATTGCACATAGAAATATATTGCAGAACAGATATCAAATATGTACAGTTAACATTTCTGTAGATGCGTGTGTGTACTGTTACAGTGCTGACTGTAGCACATAACAGCAGCAGGAAGGAAGGACCTGCGATAACGCCCCTTCACACACTCGGGGTGAAGCGGTCTGTCAGTGAAGGAGCTGCAAAGTGCTGTCAGAGTCTCGTGTATGGGGTGGAACTTATTCTCCAACAGGGATGTTGTCAGCTAACATCTTCCTATCACACACCAGCTGCGTTGGCCCAAGAGACCGTCTGGGGACAGAAATGGCCCCTTAATTATCTTATGAAGTCCTTTCCTGTCCAAGTATGAAGTAACATCAGTTCCATATGTTTGAAAAATATTGTCTTACAGTCTTCTGGAGTGAACTACCTCTTGCACAATGTGCTGTTAAAATAGGTCCAGGCCCCCCATAACACTGGTAGAGATTAGTAGTTTGAAAATAAATTAGTTAATATTTTATAAAGCTTTGTTTTTGTTTGGTAATAGGCCTCATTCAGAACAAATATAGATTTTACTTTATTGTTTCAGTTATAACTTCTACTTGCAGTTAAACGTGATGTTTTCTTGTTAGTTCTGTATTCTAAAACATTTTTAATGAAATTTTGATGTCTGATTTTTGTTGGAATTGGCACCAGGCAGGATATGAAAGTTCTTCAGAGGACCTAAAATTCAGTCTTTGACTAAGACCACTATAATGACAAAGGTTGGATCCTCTGTTAATTGCAACCTTAATTGTTTGTACTGTATATTTCTGTTTGTTTGTTTGTTTGTTTACTATTTATTTATTTATGTTTGTTTGCTTATTTATATTTCTTTCCAAGATATTTTTGAATGTGTTATTTAATGAAATACAAACCAGCCTGGGCAGACTCCAGTCTTACACCATTAAGTTTTGCTGTGACTCTGTTCAGGTTCGCCATGCCTTAAACTGGATAAGTGTTTCTGCTCAGTAAATTAATGCAATTTCACATTTTCTTTTGCACCTCCATGGCTGTGAACCTTTACCTCAGTGGCCTAATCTTTTTAGCACATTATGTTCCAGGAATGACTACCTGTTATCTCTGTTTGTAACTTTGTCATGTTCATGTTTTCATGTTTTACTTTTCATTTTGCTATAGCAATGGTTAAACAGGATGACAGTGAAGTAATCAGAGCCAAGATTTTCAGCTGTTAAAATTAAGTTAACAATGACCGTCGCTTAATGTTTCTGTCATGATTTTCATCTTTTCCACATTTCTGCCACCTTCACAGTTGGTTATTTTTGCTGTCTTCTTATCTTTCCCTTGGTTTCTTTTTACTCATTTATGTTCATGAGGTCTTTCTTTGCGTTTTATTGCTATAGGGGATGTCCCTAACCAGTATTGGAATATACAGTCTTTTTTTTTTTTTTTTTGCATACTACACTTCTGAGTGTGAGCAATGCCTCCACAGTGAACCCTCATAGGGCAGCTTCTACATTAATCTCTCACTTTCACTTTATGCTTGGGGGTCTTTAACAGTGGGGGACGCGTGACCACATTAACCACGTCTCCCATCTCAAGGACTGAGCTTTAAGTGAAAGCACGTGTGTGCAGGATGCTTCCACTTAGTTTACAAACAAACTGAGCCACTACAGCTAAGCCACAACTGGAGCCATTACAGCTACGTCACTAGAACCACTACAAGTACAGCCACTACAACTACAGCCACTACAACTGTGTCACTACGACTAAGCCTGTAGAACTATGCCACTCCAATTAAGTGACTACAGCTACAGCCACTACACTTTTGAGTGTAACAGAATTTCACTCACAATTTTGTCAGATTTTAATGAAAAACTACAAAAAGCCTTGTTTCTCTTCCGTTCTTACAAGCTAACGTATTTATCGGAAACACACAGGTTCTCATGAAGTCTCTTAAATTTGCAGGTGATGAAAGAGCACACTGAGCACAGCAAGTGCTGCACTGAAACACCTACCCATGCACTGAGACTGCCCCTGTGTTACGTCACCAGCGGCTCTGAAACATTCTGCCTTCTCCCTCATTATTAGACCTACTCACTCTCCCCCGTAGTTTCACCATCGCACTCAGAGAGACAGAAAAGGAGAACAGGCTAGAGGCTCACACAGAGAGATGATCAGCCCAAGACTGTAACCAGCCACTTTCCACATGCTGCCTTCTATTCCTCAAGGGTCATGAGCTTTGACAGAAGGCTTGTCCTGGTTCTGTTTCTGCAATTACTCTGTGATGGTAAGGTGCACATTTTCTACACTGTTTGTATACTCATATATACATATTAATGTGTTGTGCTCTGGCCTGTTGTTATGTTACACGTTCTTAATGTTACGTTCACATCCTGTTACAAAGGTGTTAATACTAATGTTGTCATCTCAGAGTTCTTACGAGCAACGTCATGTTATTATGTGACAAAACGTTCATAGCAAACACTTTAAAATGCTTTTAGTTTCAATTTAGTGACTTGTGATCATATACACAAAACTGCAGGACCATATATGTCCCATATGTGGCAGACAAACCTGCTTCCATGTAAAACATGTTAACTTTACTCTTTGCTGACTTTCCAATTTAGTAAAATTATAGCGCAGTCATTATAGCCCTTTATAATTCTTACACCCTGTATTATGGGCTGTGACCCCAAATGAGACCGTCACCCTATTTGGGTAAAAGACAAGAAAAGCATAACGGTTGGGCTGCACATTGGGATGCTCAACTTCAGAGAACTCGGGGGCACCAGAATTCCTCTAGCCCTCAATATATTTTAAATATATAAAACAATTTGTATTTTAATGCGTAATGTCAAATGTGAAAAAAGTCTTACTCTGATTAAACTGCATGGTGTCCCACATAAGCAGAATCCAGTGAATAAGAAATGTAAGACATCATGTTGACTGACAGAAGTGTCTCTGGTCATCTGCACAAACGTTTTATGGTAATACTGACTGTTAAATACCTAAATACCTACCAAATAATAGTTCTAATCAATTATCAGTAGACAAGTCTTGTATTGTTTATATGTTCAGTAACTATTCCATGGTGATGTCTTTGTCAGGAACATATAATAACCTGTGTTAGGGCTTAAGACAGGTTGTCCTGCTGTAATCTGTTCTGTGCCAGTATGTTTCTCAGCTCTCTAAGTAAGTAAGTTTGTGTAAGTGTCATTGTCAGAAAAAGGTGGGTAATTATTTTGTATATAGGACCTCCAAGCTTGGGGATTTGAGTCCCTCCAATACCCTGTGTGTGGAGTTTGTACTGTATGTTCTCCCTGTGCCTTGTGGGTTTCCTCCAAGTACTCCAGTTTCCTTCCATGGTCCAAAGATGTGCCTTATATGCTGATTGGTGTTTTTGTGTTTTACATAGCATATGACTGGGTGTGTGAGTGTGTGTGATTGTGCCCTATGATGGGTTGGCACCCCGTTCAGATTGTCCCCTGCCTTGTGCCCTGAGCTACCTGAGATGGGCTCCAAGCCACGTCGTGAACCTTAAAGGATGAGCAGTATGGATGGATGGATAAACATAGAAATACTTTATTGAAAATTAGTATTTACAAATCATTCTTTAATGAACAAAGTGACGAGAATTATGAAAAAACACTACGTTACAGTATATCATAGCTATGCAGTGGGACAAATAGTTACTCTTTCTTCAAATATGAGACAACAAATTGGGTTAAATGACTCAGTGTGCTTTGACAAGCCTTTTCATGTCCTGCTAAACATGGGAAATAAACAAAACCCAGATTCCATTTTCTTCCACTGTAGATCAGTGCAGTAGAAATGACAAAAAGCAGCACAAAACCACAGTACTGGGGCCCTAACTTGTTCTAGTTTATTATTCACTCTTGACTCATTTGTTTTCATTATGTGGCACAATAGGCAATAAAATAGATCTATGTGTACAAAGTGAGGAGTAGTATGCAGTAAAAGTACATACTTATACTAAATTTTTTTCTTTGCCTGCGTTTCTATCCTGTCAATATTTTTTCAGCTCTAATCAAATATATTTTGAAAATCATGTCACTGTTATTTTCTGGTAATGTGGTGGTCCTTTTTTGGTGGGGCTTTCCTTATTTAAACTTTAGCCATTGCCCCTTAAAATATCTTCATGGCAGTGATAATACCATAATTTTGTTCAGGTATACAGGAGACAAATTTGGCAATAAAAAAGCTAAATAGTACATTGTGTTACAGTGTATGTATGTTTTAATGCTTTATAGGTGAAGCTTCATACAATATTTGTCAACAAACTATGTAACACCAATAGAGAATACATTTGTTATGTTGCATATATTCAGCTCTGCTTTAATAACCCTTCTGCACTTTTTGAACAGAGAATGTGCACACAAAGGAAATGACAGGAATAATACACAAGGACATCAACATACCATTTATCAATACATCACTGTCTGTGGCAAAGGTGAAGACTGTCAGTCTGTACAAAGACAAGAATAAGATTGGAGAATGCGATTATCTTAAAACCACCTGCTCATTTTCACATGGACAGCTGCATATGCTGTCCGAAGGAGTCAAAGTCACGTTCCAAAATCTGTCCATGGAAGACTCTGGAAATTACTCTGTCACTTTCTTTTTAAGTACCTCAACACTTCCTCTTGAAAGTGGATTAGTGTCTCTTATTGTTAAATTTGAAGGACATACTACAGGTAAATCTACATGAAAATATGACCTTACCCTCATTACACTGGAATTCTATTCAGTACCGGTGATTTTTTTTTTTATGTAGTAGAAAACATTTATTGACATTTATTTATTTACAAACTGTCAGCATTAGTTTATTTCTCATCTTATATGCATATATGCTACACGCAGGATGACAGATTTTCATTGTAAGTGAAATAGTCTAATAGGTTCCTTCCCCTAATTCTCAGAACCTCCACCACACGGAGGTCCCGAAAGCTCGCCAGCGTCCATCTCCTATGTGTACGTTATCATCGCTCTGCTCATCACGATCATGGTGCTGCCTGCTGTGGCCCTCATGTGGTTCTATCAGAGCCTTAAGAGGAATACAGGTGAGGGGTGCGACGTTGACACCATGTCACATTAAACTACATCAGCACCTAGTTTGCAGCCTTAAAATAAATTATAGTGAATCTAGGAAACTGCTGTTACAAAAATCCTTTGAAGGAACAGAATGGCTTTAGGTGGCTTGTTCAAGGTTTTCTAATAAATAGTAAATACTGTTATACAGTGTATAGCAACTCAACCTTATTTTACACACAGTCGTTGTTGATGGAAAAGCATCACTGACCACAAGGTTTTTATTTTCATCTTTTTTCTACAAATGTGTCGGTCAAAGTTGCCAGCAAATGAAAAATGGAAGTGAGAGCTGGGAAGAGTTGACTAACTGAAATCTTTTGCAGCTGGCAGAAAATTTATTAATGTGCAAAGAAAAAGATTTTATTTCTTTGAAAAAAGTGGTAGTAGTCAACCAAAGATGAAACGTTTCACAAGAAAATGTGGCAATAAACTTGTTGTTCATGTTGTCATTATGTTCTAACAGGCGTACCATATCGATATTCTAATACATAAACAATGGAATCAATAAAGGTGATGCGCTTACTAGTTATCATTTACTGGAAAATATGACCAGCATTTTCTTAAAGCACAGAGGAAACTGTCTTGGTGGTTGTTTTGATCTAAACCAGCACTCTTCCTCTAAGCCTGAATGACAATGAAACAGATCTTTCCTATCTTCACTGGTTCAGGTTGAATTTAAATTTTGTGGTTTCACTATTTGTTTAAAACCAATGTTATTTTTGAAAAGCAACTGGAAAGGAAAAAATGTATCTCCCCCACACTTAGGCACAAAATGGCTATTAAGTTCCCTGTTTTTCATACTGTGTCCTACTTATACGTGTAGTACATGAACCAAAAGCCAAAATAAGCAATTTATTAAAAATCTTGCTTATGGGTTCTACCGAAAGGCATGCTGTTAATGAGCATGGCTGTTCATCCAAGTACACAGAAAATACAGAATATACTCACACATATATGCCAAGACAAACTGGTACTTTAAAGCAACCTGGAGAAGTAGAACTAGTGTTTCTGCATCAACATCACTGGGTCAAAGCTTGAATTCATGTCAGGAATGGATGTGATAAATACAAATGGGAACTAAAAATGATATTTTCTTTACATATATTACAAAACAGACCCGATTAATATAATTATACTTTATAGGGCAACTATCCCATGTAAATGTATTTTTATGTTACCCACAGTTTGTGTTCTACATGTTGATCGACTCAAATTTTTCAAATTAATAATAATTATTATTATTACTATTATTATTACTACCTTACTAACTTACATGAAAAAATGTTACATGAAAAATTTACATTTACAAAATTAAATTCAGGCTTTCACATTTTACTGACCTGAAAATGAATTTGTCTTTACTGCCAAAATATTGTTTTTGTTTGGCATGCTTGGGCACATGTTCCAGAAAACTGTGATTGTGCCAGAACTGCAGTCACAAAAAAAACACAAAAAATTGCAAATGTGTGAATAGAACAATAAAAAAGCAGGGGGGGAAAATGCACTCTCTTTTTCAACAGATGTTCAGCAGCCTCCCAAACTGGACAACGACTATCAGGTGAGAGGTCACATCTTGTCATGTTTCACTATTGGTCTTGTGTCACTGGTGAGGATATAACACATTTTCTGTCACCAAAATAATTTATAATTTTTAACAAATTCCTGTTTATATCTCAGCCTTCTGGTTTCTAAACTGATCGACTCCTGGCCAAAACCTTTATAGTCCATACTAATTTTAATTTCTTGTAATGTATTTGCAGTTTGTGTAACTGTGCTCTGGATATTACACAATTTGTATTTTTAAATCACTGTATCAAAACGAGACATGCATATGAAGCATTGCATAAACAGACTTCTGTGTCTAGGTAATTTCCAGTTAATTCATTAACTAACTGCACATGTTTAGAAGCAGTACATTTCTGTGCAGCACAGGTTAACAAGCCCATCTCTTTGTAGGCTGGGAGACAGACCAGGAACATGCAGGTGTGCTCAATAGAGTACGAGGCGCTGGAGTTCCACAGCAGTTCCCACGTGGGGCGCACGGCCAAGCAGAGCCACAAGCCCCTAAAGTGTGATGAGGCGGTGGAGTACGCCACCATCACCTTCCCCCAGGGGTAGGCGTGGACAGCCCTGGTGACAGTGGGCTGGCACCGTCCTGAAAAACCACGTCACACCGGACTAATAAAACTTCTCATCCAAGAGGGGTGGAGGTTGATGTTGGCAAACAGCGTAAGCAAAGCACTGCTTTCGTCCTTGTTTCGTTTAACACGAAGGTGCTGCCCTGTATTACTCATTTCACAGCAACACTATTTGTGATAAAGTGTAACGGAGTCATAAAATATCAGAGCACATTATTCCAGTGTGTGTGTTCCACAGTCGTTCTAGTACTGATTTTATGCTAATGTTAAAATATTGTACTGTAAGTCTATAAAGTACTCGTATCTGAAACACAGAGCATTGATATTATGAAAATATGTAGAAAGATATAATTTAGACATTTCCAGTGATATTTAAGTGATTTTTATATTTTGCTACACCACTGTAAAGTATTAGGTATGGTTATTAAAATATATTATAAAAAAAGAAATCTACAATTCTGTATTTCCAGAATATGTCCTATGTGGTGAGTTTCTCTTAACTCTGTATTAATGTAAATGTAAATGTAAACGGTAAATTGCTGATGAGTGAGTCTGATTATTAAAGACAAATTTCATGTTTTTCAGCTACTTACATATTTTGTTTTATTAGACTCTGTTAAAGTTTCAAACTGACATTTATATTTTTATATGTTTACTTAGACAATAAGTACACTTTACTGATGTGTTGATGCAAATGCCACTAACATAAATTTGGTTTGGTTTTTGTTTTTCATTTATCTAAATAATTTAACAATATCTCTTTTTTAGATATCCCTATAGATTATGTTGTCTTTTTTATTCTTATGAATAAGTCAGTTAATAATTCAGGAATACCTGTAACTGACTAGCCATACCATGATCTTTATAGTGACAAAATACCAAATGCATCAGAGGGGAAAATTTGTATTCCAAGGAGACCGTACAATCTTCACAGCCTGTTAGACAATTATTGTTCATATAGACCTCTGTAAAGCAAATTATTATAATTACAGAAACGTTTGATTTTCTTTTGCCAAGGTTACAAGGTTGCAGTACAAGAAATTACTTTTTCATGTAAACTCAAGAATGGTGCATACTATTATTCATATAATTGTAATTGTAGTAAAACCTGTAGCGGCATGTGTGAATATTCATTTAATAGGATGAACTCCACCAATGGGGAATTGTTACATTTTGCCCAAGTGGGCAAGGGAGACAAGGTCAATATATGCAAAGGGGAGGCTTTAGTCAGGGCCAAAACAAGGTACAAACATAGGATTACAGGGAAAACAAACCGTAAATAAAGATAACAGGGATCCGATGTTGCACAAGCACACTGCACAAACCAGACTACAGGCACTACTCTTTACATATATCTCTACAATCTCCACAGTTAAAACTACACAATCCGAACTGCAACCACATGAAGGAAGGAAACGATACAGGTGAGTAATTGACATGGCTGGGGAATACTAATGAAGAGTAACACAGTAACAAGGTACATGGAAGCAGAGGATCTGAAGACATGTAGTGGATGTGGTGGACATGACAAGTGCAGGGCGTTACAGGAATGTATACTGTTGTAGAGAGTTGTGTATTTTGATGGACAGTTTGTTCACATTTTAATAATAATGAAAGTTTTGGGGGGGGGGGGCTTGATGACCTTGTGTCAGTATTTCTATCTGTCTTTCTATCTGTTGCCACACTAGTAAGGATATGACAATGATAAACTTGTTTTAGATAATAAAATCAATCAGCTGATACTGCTTAACTGCAAACACGTGGTGTGACTCCTACGCCTGACTAAGCAAGCAAGGAGTCATATCCAGGCAAGCAGCACACATTTCTACACCTCGTTTGCAATAAGCATGTACCTGCAAATTGAAACAGACACGGGTGTTTGGGTGGGGGTCAGAAATAATGCAAGCGTATCAGTGTTAGACACGCACTGCTTCCAGCCCCTGAGCAGAGGGACAACATGCTTACAAAGCAACGCATGAGAAGCTGAGTGCTGCGCTGCAGCCAGCCCACGAGGAAACCGCTGCACCACGCTTATCTGTAATGTTGCGTCTCAGCAATTTCCGTGACAGCGCCCTTATACAGCAGCCAATCTTGAAACTAGCACAGTCTCTACCCGACCACCACACAGTCCAGACAAAGGTCAAAGTGCCTGCATGTTTTTGTTTCAGCCAATTGATTCTTAATGTCAAATAAATATTATTGACTTTTTGTATAATTACTGTGCCAATCCAGAAATGCAAACTTGCTTAATTAAGTTTTTAAAGCATGACAAAGACTTAATTATGTTGCTTCTTACCATAACTGTTAAAACATGATATCTTTAATGTTTAAATCACTTTTTTGTTAATGATCACTTAAGTCACTGCTCCTGATTAAACATTCTTTGTCAGTCACTCCAGTTTCTGCTGTTCATTAATTATCGGTTTGAATAAAATTAATTAATTACTGGTTTGAATAAAACACAATGCTAAATTATCCAGATATTTTCTGTTCAGAATCTGCAGTTAGGAGGACATTGCAATGTGTGATTTATATTTTTGTTACATATCTTAAAGCACAAGAGCCTCACTTCTAGCGTTCTTCTTTTCAACTCTTTCTTTCTCTCAAATGATTAAGACAAATGCAGACAAATGGAGCTGATCAGGAAGAATGAAGAGAGGCAAGAATGTACCAGTAATTGATATTTAATTAAGATAACGGTCAAATAAAAAATTTATGAACTGGTTGGAAGAAAAACCTGCACCCACTGCATCCTCCAAGACCATGCTTTGACACCCCTATGCCTAAGGCTGTTTATGTTGTATATTGTATGCACAGCATGCATACCTGTTTAATAACCTGTAATAGCTTTGTTGTCAAGGTGCTCAATGTAACCAGAATAAAATCTTAAAAAAGTCAAAGGATATTAAAAAATACGAACAGGTACATACAGTATCTTCCAACAACTCAGTTTTAATAGCCCGTCATAAATGTCACCGAAATTTCACAACTCTACAAGAGGCAGAACATTGGAATTGCTAACCATAATATGGTATAGGGACTTGTACAGTGGCATATATTTTATTATCAGATGTTTAACTCTGTATGTACCCTGTAATAACTGAATTGTTAATACTGAATCATATAAATGCCCCCTGATTTATTAAATGCAATGCTACGGTAATTTACACTGAGAAATTTTGAAGTATAAATAAATATGTGAAGAAACGATTTTATGATACTGGATACTGTTCTGTAATCTATCCAGTGATTCCCAACTGGTGGGTCGCGCGGTCCAAGAGTGGGTCGACGGAACATACTGAATGGACCGCATATGATTCGCGATCATGTAACATTTGTCTGAATGAATGTATGAATTAATGAATGAATATTTAAGTACAGTACATTTCCGGTACACTGCTTTTATTTTGAAGTACTGTTTCCAGTTGTACCGGCTAATGGACAGCTACCCGACAGTGAATGCTACCCCTTAGCGGTCTTTTAAAATTTTCACCACATTCTGCTGTCGTCCGATTTTTTAAATGCGATATTTCCGGCTAACAATAACATTGAATTCTGTGAAAAAAACAAACACAAAGAACATTCTAGGCATCGGAAACTACTCAATATATCATTAAAATATATATACCAATCAGGAATCCCGCGATGGGTTGACACCCTGTCCAGTGTGTCCCCCTGCCCTGTGCCCCGTGTTTCCTAAAAAAATGGGCTGCAGGCATCCCGCGACCCTGAATTAGATGAAGCGGTTTAGCGGGCGGATAGATAGATGGATAGATTGATGCATGGATGGATGGACGAATCAGGAATTCTCTTCTAAGGTTCCTAAAATTGCATCAGCTTTTAATGCTTTACGTCCCGTTGCTGTCAGGACCCACTCAGGCCCTGACAGGATTTTACTGCCGTCACGCACAATTACCGTATCCTGTCGTGTTCATTTTGTACCTAAGGCTACCGTATTCACTGTAATAGCACTTTTCTTGCGGTGATTGACATAGCACTTGCCGAATCAGCTTTGAAAGTCAATATCTAGTGGGACTTGACAATGCACCGGAACAGGAAATCCGTAATGTATTACACGACTAGACAAAGGACCGTAAGCACCACAACATGGCCAAACGCAAATATAACACTGAGTATATTAGATTTGGTTTTACTTATATTGAAGCCAGACAAGGACAGACACCTCAATGTGTTTTTTCTTCGTATTCAAAGTAACAACAGGCGTTACGTGCATGTTATCATATTTCTCACCGTTTTGCAAAGTGTAAGAGAGCCCACATCATTGCAGAGGATCTAATGTTGCCTGCCCCAATTGACATGGCTAGAGAGGTATTTGATCAGTCTGCTGTGGATAAATTGAAAATCATACCACTGTCCAACAACACAATTCAGAGGCAGATTAATGAAATGTTCGATGACATTTCATTATTACGCGGTACAGATGGATTAAGCCACAGATGTTGCAAATTGTGCCGTTTTACTGGTTTATGTGAAGCATGTGTGGGGAGATGATTTTTAGGATCAATTTCCTGTGTAGTAGAGAGCTTCCTATCACTTCAACAGCTGAGAACTGTAAATTTATTGTGGATGTAAATTTGAATTTAGTAGGCTTGACTTGGGACAAGTGTGTTGGGATAACAGCTGATGGTGCTGCCTGCATGACTTGAAAACATTCAGGGGTGGTGAGGAGAATCCTGGAAAGAGCATCAAACATAGGGTTACCAGACGTCCGGTAAAAAGAGGACATGTCGTACTTTCAAAGCTGTACAAATGAAACTTACTTAGAGCCACTGAAGATCTGCAGATTTTTCTTTTGCATTCGCGGGCACAATGCCAAAGTTGAAAGAGCGTTTTTGGTGACGAATGCACAGTGGACAAAAGAGAGAAATACTCTCTGTTGACTCTGTGAGAGGGATCTTCTTACAAAGTACAATCTTAAGATACTGTCTTCCATGGAACTCCACACATATGTTGCTGGGAACGATTCATATTGAATGGCACCGGGCACTGACAGCCCATCTCACTAAACTATAGGACTAATTTCAGTACTGCTTTCCTGAGAAACAGGGATGATGAGTGGATACACAGTTTGTTTGAAGTTGACATGGCAAGTTTCATGTTGCCAAGCAACGAAGAAGCTCAGTAGGTTGAGTTGTCATGTGGCAGCACGCTGAAAAGGAAATTCACTGAGGTGAGCCACTTTCAGTTTCGGTGTATTGTGATGACTGAGTATCCCTCCCATGCAATCAGACATGTCCTGCCATTCAGCACAACCTATCTTTGTGAAAGTGGCTTCTCAGCTTTGGTCCAGCTGAAGACCAAACATAGAAACAGAATAGACATTGAACACGACCTCAGAGCTCTTGATTTTTTTTTTTAACAAATCACATAGGCACGTAGGCCTACAAAAAGAGACCATATTTATGAAGTAAGCCTGTGTTGTTTTCACTTTACCCTGCACAATAATTTACCTTTTATGGTGCTGTGCCTTTACAGGGTTTTAGATAGAAGTAGTTTTTAAGCCACAGCTCTACTTTTTGGTTGTAGGCTATGACAGTTTTAAGCAAGTGAAAATTATTCTTGCTGTTTTTTTTTTTTTTTTTTTTTGCTTTAAGACCGCACATTGATAATTATAATTTGTGAAATAAAATTGAATGTGTGCTGAGTTCACTTTTGTGTGGACCTTGCACTGACTTAAAAATGTGGATCTTCAAGTTAGACCAGTTGGGAGGCAAACGCGTTTTATTTGTGTTTACATTATCCATGAGGGGGTAGCAACGTTTTCATAGACGCTTTTGAATTGCTTTCGGTTTCCTTTCCTCAACAGCTTGTGTGACCACTCTTAGAGCCTTCCACAGAAATGAAAGAAGCCAAATCTGTAATTCCTTTTCCACATTTCCAAAACCTTAATCTTTAGTCTTGTACTACAGTCCTTATCATAGCTTATTGTTTCTGGAGTTTTTAATAAATGCACCACTTGTGTGCCTTTTAGTTAATACAGTGTTTCCCAACCTTTTTTGAGCCACGACACATATTGTACGCTAGAAAAATCCCCCGGCACACCACCGAATAAAAATGTCACAAAAAGTATGTGTAATGAAATATAATGATCGTTGGATGATTTCCCGCGGTACACCTGATGGTCTCCCACAGCACATTAACGTGCCGTGGCACAGTGGTTGGGAAACACTGAGTTAATAAATTACAGTAGTTTAAGTGACCATTGCATTAAGTCAATATTCAGTTGACAAATTCAATCACAGTTACTAACCACTCAAGAAATGTGTAGTATGAGTATCTCTACTGTAAAAATCATATAATGCTGAAATCAGACATGCAAAATCACATTTCAGAATTCATGACATATGTCAACATGCACATTATGAACGTGGGTTTCAGTTTCATTTTCCAGTGCCCGTGCTAAGTGGTCAAACGGTTATAAATACAGTCACAGGCAGGCAAGCAACTGAGAAACAAACAGGGGTTTTTCCTGTGTTAAAGGATCACAATACAACATATTTTTAAAACATGAACGAGGAATGGCACAGCATTTTCCAAACTATGATAGACGAGCTGGGACGAGACGATGTGTGGACAATACAAAACGACGATACAATTGTAGATGCCCCAGAGCAAGGCTGGCAGCAGTACATCCGCAAAACCAATGGAAGGTATGAATTTCAGGCAAAGAAAATAATATCAGGCATTGCTGTGCAGTCTATACTTTGAAGAATCTGTATTGACATGCTTTAGGACAGTGACGGAAAGTCTGGTGTGAGCCTATTGAGCACTTTGTGATGTCTTGCTGTTTTTGTTTTTACACTTTAAACTGCTGTGATTATTCCATACAGAAATGTTATCTTACAGAAAACCGTTTTGCAAAATACAGAAAGAACTTCGTGCTTTTCATCCCAAATGCTCACGTTTCCAGAAGTTTCTCGAATATTTTCTTGTGACAGTTGACAGTATCATGCACTTGCTCTTGTGTGTTTTCAGTCTGCTCTCTGTGAGTCACCTCACAGCCCGATGCCATTCAGTATGGAGGCGCTGTGTTCGTGAAGATATTAGGTTACAATTCAGTTCTGACACATTGAGCAGGCTGTAGAAATTTTAACTTTGTGTTCATGCGTTCATGTCATCCCAAGGTTCAGATGCTCAATTTGCAGAAGATCCTGGCCCTCAAAAAGGGTGATGGTGCTGTTCCACATGCGTTTGAGGGCACGAGAGCACACGGGCACGGTCAAGGTGCGCTTTTACAAGCAGCAGTGCAGACGATGCACGAACGCAGGCTTCGAGGAGCCAAGTTTCCGCACGGAGAACGTGGAGCTGCTGCTGGAGAAGCTGGTCGAGAAGATTCAGATAAAGTGCTACCACATGAACTCCGGTGAGAAGGGGAAGCCCTTCTATGATGACGGGAGGGTTGAGGGCCCCCACGAGAGCGCGCACTGCGAGGCGTGCCACCTGGGAGTGTGCCACAAGGGCCAAATTGCCACATCCAGTGCATACATTTTAAGTCCATAAATGTAAGAATTGTTACAATTAAATAGTAACTGGGTGAAGAACTTAGTTAGATCCAGTTAATGGAAAACCAAGGACTTTATTTGAAAATTATATGTTTACCAGATTCAGTTGGCTATTTGATTTACTTTGAGTACCCCCATGAAACCAAAATTGAAGCTAGCCTCACAGTGCCAGCTGAGAGGGGTGGGGATGTGTTATGTGCATGAAACTGCAGTCTTTGCATACTTTGAGTATGAGAATACTGTATTACAGGTGTTACATGATTTTGTCACTGAGCTGCTATTCAGCTGTATGCATCCATGCAGATTCACTAATTACAAGAGATGGAAACTGCACACTGACCCGTCTGAATCCAGCCTATATGCAGATCAGTGCTAATAATACCTGTAGTGTTTAGTTTTATTGTTTAATGTGCTGCATGTGCTGTGGTCACGAATTCTCTCACCTTACTGCTAGTGGTGCAAGAGGTATGTGTGATACATTGAGTGGTGTTTGAAAATGAAATAAAAGGGCCTTAATTTATTTGCTCTTTTGAACATTCATTTTTACAATTAAATTTCGTAAGTGAATTTATTATACATTTCTCATTAACGCCTCTCTATTGGCCAAGGGTCAGTACATGAGAACAGTAAAGAGGCCCAAATATAATTTTCTTACAAACAGGAAGACTCTGATGTCTAAAAAGGTAAATATATATTGATGCTGATATTTAGTTTTATATTGTTACTTTTCAATTTATTTATATAAAGCAGGGTGTAAGCAGATTTGGTGTAAGCTTAAGTTTTCTTACACGGACCTCAGAAGGCCTGTTCCTACACTTCACCTGTGTCTGAGGCCAAGGGAGGTTATAGATGGGGTGCTGTGGCACCACGATCTCTGGAAACTACAAATTTAATTTTAAAACTGAGGTGATTAATCTATTTAGAGCTCCCATGGGTACAGTGTAAGTTAAATGATAATAAACCAAGAGATAAGTAAGCATGTAGCAAAAGCAACCATAAAGGGGTTTAAAAAAACTGAGTTTAGGCGTTTTTTCAATGGCTTGAAGTTTCACTTACAACACAAGCTTGTTTTCAAAACCTGTCAGACATATTTTCAATTACATCAAGTATCAGTTGTAATGAATTATAATTATTTTACTTAATGAGCACTCAAGAGATAAAGGAAAACCAATGTGTTTGGTTTGGGCAATGAATATTTCATTACCTTTTTAATAATTTAAATCACATTCATTACTCACGTAGGCACGCACGCACTCTCTCTCTCTCTCTCTCCCTCCCTCCCTCCAGATGTGTGCCTACCTTTTTATAGCTTTGCAGATCTACAAGACAACGTTTAATGAACAACTTGATTACATAGATTTTTCTTATTTCTTTGGTTCTTCGGAATCATTTCAGAGGTACGACTAATTTTCCTTGGACAGCTAGTCATGAGTATTTTATAAGATTCTTATTGATTTATTTTAATTTATTGATTTTTCAAACCTATTTTTTTAATTAAACTAAAAACCTGCAAAACACTTTGTGTTTAGTCTTAGTCCTGTGTCCTCATCTCATGAGTTTTCTTCAGCCACAGTGAACTGTTAACGCAGATAATAACAGATGTAGTGATCTGGCACGATCGTGAGTAAGAGTTGAAAGGGAAGCCGGGCGGCAAGGAAAGCTGAGCAAGTCACGCGGCCGACTGGGCAGGTGACACGGCCCTCTCTGAGCCTTGTGAGCTGGCCTGAAACCCTTCTGTACCCCTGGAACCAGACTGGACCTTTTCTGGGCCCATGGAACTAGGTTGGTCTCTCTCCAGATCCTTATAGCTGGATTGGGCCATCTCTGGGCCTATAGAACCAGTCTGGGCTGCAGGATTCGCGAAGACCTGGGAGCCCAAGTTTGACTGCAGGAGACACGGGTTCTGTGAGTTTGTGTGGTGCCAAAAAAGCCCACTTGTTTGTAGCAAAACACAGTGTGTGTTTATTGTGCTTATTGACAAAAGCGAGTGATCACCTTAGCATCGTCATCGTATTATAATATACTGTAATGGAATAGAATGTGAGAACCTTTTTGTAGATTAAGTAAATAATTAGGCATTATGTATGTAACTAATAGTCAGCTTAAGATAAAGCTGGTTAAACCAACTACTGGTATTTCACTGTTAAACACACACATTCACCAATTTGATTACAGAGAACTGACTGTGATGTCACAAGTAGCAACACCTGCAGGATGTCAGAAGAGGGCGCTGTTTGTCCTTCTTTTGAACAACACCGAAAAGCTGAACTTGTAAAATTAATCATGCTCCTCTTCTGCTTGTCTCTGATTTACCATAATTATCCACGGTCACCTGTCTTTCATTTAAAACATGAATTATGTACTTCATACACAATATTTTCAACATCATAACAAATTACTCTCAAAGAAAATGGATTTTTTCTTTTGCTTGGGCAGTGAATTACAGTGGTTGTGTGCCTTAAATTCAGTTGTGGAGAATGTTCTGACAGTTAATTGTTCCCACCATGATACCAGATCCCTCCATTATGAGCTAAAAAATATTGTCAGGCCAAATGCCATCCACCCTGCCTACAGCATACAAACACCCACCAATGTCATGATATCTTTCAGAATGCATGGCATCTTGGGGGTGGTGAGCAAATGTTTCCAGACAGCTGCATCTGCAGATTGTAGACAATGCCAGCTTTTATCCAACAGTAACTGCTACTGTATTCATTTGCTCTCCCACTAACCAGTAGAACGATTATCACACTGTCAATCCATATGTATTTGTGCTAAAAAAAAATATATGCAATGTATTTAAATAGTAAGAATGACATTTGCTTTAACGACTCATTATAATGAATATTTCGGTATACTTACTAAATGGTAGCAGTTGCTATTTGTTTTTCATACCCATATAGATGTTACAAATATTCTGCCAGCTGCAATGGGCTGGTGCCCTGTCCAGGTTGTCCCCTGCCTTGCGCCCTATGCTGACTGGGACAGGATAAACACTTTGGTATTGGATGGATGGATAGTCCACCAACGTGCATGAGAATAATATATTGCCAGTAATTAAGGCATAGATACCCAAAATTTAAACTAGCCGTAGACTGTAGGCGTGGAGCATTTTCACCTTGTTGAATCATTGAAGAAGAATCATTTAAAGGTTAATCTATCAATGGCTATTGCATTTTCCTGGAAGTGCAAAAACTGGGGGAGGAGTAATGTTGCACATCTACCACATGAAATATGTTAATATGAGGTTTTCATCCCTTTTCTAGGCATACACATCATCAGTGTTTACTGTTAATTTGTGAGTTATACCACCCTTTTTTGTATTGGGTAATATGACAGGTTGTTCATAACTTTAACCTTGGTATCTATTGTGAACTGTAATTCAGACTCAACAGTCAACTAATATTGCACATTTCTTGTTGAAAAGAAAAGTGACACACAGATGCATACACACTTTCAATATGATTTTAAATACCATTACGTGTTTCCTGATATGCGCTGCACTTCCCAGATTCCCAGTGGGGGCTGAGGCCCTCACAAAGGGCCAAATGCTAGAATTACTCCTTGGTGCAAATAAGAATAATGTGACTTTTAAAATTAGTATTCACACTGCTGACTCAGGACTGTGTAGCCATGTACAGCTCGAATCACATCACCGGGTTCTCATCAGCAACAGCGATGAGCCAGCCTACAGAGAGGAGGTGCAGAGCCAACAGCCTTTCTCTGAGCATGGATAAAACAAAAGAGATGGTTGTGGACTTTAGATAAGCACAGAGTGACAACTGCCTGCTGATCATTGACGGCTCATCTGTGGAGATCATAAAGAACACCAAATTCCTTGGAGTCCACCTGGCGGAGAACCTCTCCTGGTCCCTCAACACCAGCTCCATCGTAAAGAAGGCTAAGCAGCGGCTCTACTTCCTGAGGAAGCTGAGGAAAGCCCATCTCCCCCCACCCATCTTCACCACATAATACAGAGGAACTACTGAGAGCATCTTGTGCAGCTGCATTACTGTCTGGTTTGGTAATTGCACTGTATCAGACCGCAAGGTCCTAGAGTGGGTAGTGAGGACAGCTGAGAAGCTCATTGTGGTCTCTGTCCCCTCCATAAAGGATATTTACATCACACACTGCACTCGCAAGTCCATTAGCGTTATTATACCCTATGCACCCATCACACAATCTGGCAAAAGGTACCAGGTATTCGGGCCCACAGAGCCAGACTGTGTAACAGCTTCTTTCCCCAAGCAATGAGACTGCTTAGTTCTCAGGGGCTGGACTGATCTCTCACACACCAGCACTGCACTGCTGCACCTTCATGATTATCATACACAGCACAGTCAACCCTGTACTTTGCATTGAACTGTGTCTGGTCAGCGCTGCTGTCTGCTCTGTTATGTTTATATCTTGTTGTTTTGCACCAGTTCTGTTGTTTGCACTACATAGTCTGGCAGTAGTTAACTATGTTATTACTACTTGCTGTCTTTTTGCACCCTGTATGTTCTATTAGTAGTTGTGTTGTCCTTCTATGTTGTTGTATGTAGCACCTGGTGTCTTGAGGGAACATTGTATCTTTTCACTGTGTACTGTACCAACTATGTACAGCTGAAATGACAATAAAACCACATCCTATTCTATCCTATCCAAAAAAAAATATTACACTGAAAAGTGTTAAGTGCTGGCAGCTTGATGTCAACAGGATTTCATTGTTCACAGACTGTGCTGGGTTGGCACCCTGCCCACGGTGTCCCCTGCCCTGTGACCTGTACTGGGATGGGCTCCAGGTTTCCCGTACCCTGACTTGGATAAACAGTATAGAGAATGGAAAATGTTTGATCATGGACATAAAAACAGTAATTGCTAACGCTTAACTATGTTTAATGCCCTACAAAGGACAGGATATTGTGTTTGACCTGGAAAGAATCACAGTGTGGCAAAAACAATTAAATGCAATCCCTGTTAAAAGTTAACAAAATCAAATAAAACCAGTTTAATTGGTTGAACACAGAATGGTACAGGCGTGACTCTCATATGACAGTGAAATAAACAGGCACATGTGAAGATGCTCAGGGTTTAACACGTATGAAGCAGCTCATACTGTGTTTTCACTTCATAAGGACCAACTCTGCAACTGTAGCATGTGCTCTGAATTGACTGTCCCTAAAAAAATTAATAGAACTTATGAAAACTGTGTTATGTGAAATAAACATAAAAATAAACTCTGTGTGTGTGTGTGTGTGTGTGTGAAAGACAGAGAATACAGTCATACAACATATATTAAATTTAAATCTCTAACACAGACATTCACAAAAAGCAGCCGTGTCATTTTACAGAAATGCACATGGTTTCACTTGTAAATTAGAACACATCAGAACACTGTCGCCACTTCTCAGCAGAAATGCTGTCATAAGCAGCAACATTAATACTGGTTTAAGTTTGCAACATCGCAGCTTTTTAAACAGCCACACATGCAGCACATGCGCACTCAGTATATATGCAAGGCTACAAAGGCGGGAGGTAACAAGTCAAAACTCACACACGGGCCTCATTTAAATCCAAAACATGCCTGGGAAGGTTAGTGCAGTGTGTTTGTGGACAGGTTCCAGGAAGGGGAGTGGAGGAAGGGTGCCTGGGTTTCAGCACACTCCCTTCATTGTCCTGCCCCAGCCTGTAGAGAACAACAGTCTCTCCCCATTACTGTGTCAGCTAACAGCAGCTCTCAAAGCCAGTCCCCCTGACCAAGAAACACATGAGGATTATTAACTTACCGGCACGTCTGGCCAAAACATTTATAGAATGACGTTTGTTTCTTTTTCAAAAGCAGTATAGCTGTTATTTCTGCATTAAAAATTAATTAGTTTACAGTTCTGTGTAAGCATATTATTTTAACTTTTTTAAACACTGCATAATTAAAATGCTGTTATAACCTTCCATTCATTTGGGTGCAGATGTGATTTAATTATAAAACCACTTTAAAGCTGTAGAAACTGCATCCAGTGCAGGTCAGCCACTGTAAGCACCTGCACTGTTCATCTCAGCTCACTGGGCTACGATCCTCCTCCTCCCTCATCCTCCTCCTTGTCCTCCAGCTCCTCCATGTTCCTCCGAGCCAGCTTCTCTCTCCTCTCCGCCAGCCGCTGACACCTGGGGCACTGGTCCCCACTTTGGAAGCAGGCCTTGTGGTAGCATGCCTTACACTCTGAAAGAGGGTGAGAGACAGAACGCAGGTCATGGTGACGAATGCATATCACGGTGATATTTGGCTCAAAAAGCACGCCAGATTTAATACAGCAGAATAGGACACGGTAATCGTGCTGCTTGAGAGATGCGCTCTCTTTCTCATACATTCTCACGACCACAAGCTCCACCCAAAACCCCAACTTGAGCCAGGTTAACTGTGTTGACACGTATCAGTGGTTATTTGCACAACAGTCTAATGGGAGACACCCACTGTGGCACAGTAAGACTCTCTTTGCAATTGGCCAACTGACAGGAAAAGCAGAATATTGGATTGGTAGCCATGTTTTATTGGAAGCTTCCTACTAACTGCACTGAGACCCGAATTCACCCATCCGATTACAAACCAGTCAAAACAGATCTCAGTCTGTCTTTTTTATGGATTTACTTGTAAATGAAATATATCCAACAAAACAATTAAAATCATGCTAACATCATAGTCATTCATTTCTCCAGTAATAACACAGCTAAAGATACTACATCAAGATGTATTATGACAGTTATGAAAATGTTTGGCACATATTAAAGTATTGAACAAGTTTAATTATAGACCATGTGTGAAACTAATCACGATCTGAACAGTTTATGATGAGATCCACTGACACATCCAATTGCCAAACAGCTTTTCCAGTTCAGAGGCCTCTGGAACCCAGAGTATAATCCTGCAACATAATGTACAAGACAAAGTACACAGGGCCTGTATGTATGTACACACACACACACACACACACACACACACACACACACACACAAACCTGGAGAACGAATAAGAACCTTCAACCATATACGTCAGGCAGAAACGCTACTCATTTAACTGTCCCAAATACACTACAATATCACAACCTGCACATAAGTAAAAAGTACATAAGTAAAAAACAAAGTCGATTAAATTACATGTTTATTAGTCAAGACTCCATGCAATTTCTCATCAACAGACATCAGTACATTGTGACTAAGAGGCAAGATTTCACAAGGTAAAAGAAACGTGTGCTCCGTTTTAAAATAAACAACACTGTAGAAACAAGCATGCATACTGTATCAGAAATAAGATGCTTTGAATTGAATTTTGCATCTTCTCTGAATTACACAATGCAAGATTGTCTATAGAGAAGAATTTATGGTACAGTGATTCAAGTACAGGAAGCTGCACACAAGCTGTAACCTGCCTGTGTCAGGAGCAGCGTGACGTTACAGAGATGACACAAAGCAACAAGTCAGAGCAATGCAAAGCATCCTCCAACACCACGACCCACCCAAGCAGCTAATCAGAACCTTTTCTATAACTGCACTCTCAGGTGAAGACAAACATAAACTAGTTTTACAAAACATAAAATTTCACCTCCATCACCACAACCACAGTGTTCATCTACAAGGCTAACTTAAGCCTAATGTAGTCACCACAGAAAACCAAAATTGCCAGCCTGACCTCAGATCAGAACATGCACGTGCACACAGACACCAGAGCACACACATATGTAGACCCAGACCAGAGCACATATGCAGATCTTGGACCAGAACACACAATAAAACAGTTTAACCATTGCACACATTCAGAACCAGTATACTCAGAAGATACAGAATACATAATGCATTTAAAGCATTAGTTTGTTGTTTGTCCAAGAACAGCACTTAAAATATTGATTTTTCTATCAGTTTAAAGGCAGTAACGTAATATCAGACCACTGTTGATATTGTACCTAGCCCTCACTACACAGCTGAAGGGTTTGAGTGGTACAACACAGGATGACGTGAAGCCTCCCTAACAGGTCTGTCTCATTTGTGAGTCTTTATCAGTTACAATCACCCCCTACACCATGCACTCTCCGTTCCTCTTTTCCATTTTGGTTCAGGTGCCTTTGACAGCACACTACTTTCTCCCCTCCCTTCTGGCGCCCTCCCCCTTTTGTTCACAAACCATTACTGTTGTACTGTTTTTATTCTCTGTGTACAACAGCACTGGACTTCTGTTAACTGGGAAACGTTGACTGATTCTTATCGCTCAGTTTTTTCTCTTTGTCCTCTGCTCTTTATCTCCTTGCTTCACCCTCCTGTCCCAGCATTTCCCAACCACCTGCATGTAAGATTTCCCCTAGTACACACTCCCTGACCTGCTCTGCATTTTATACCTAATAAAACTCTCAGTATCGCCACTTCACCCATCTCTCTAGCCCAGAGAAAACCCCCGTTGAGGTATAGGGGGCTGTGGGACATCCCTTATCTGAGAATCCATCTGCACTCCTATTAATAACATTTGCACTTCTGCTTTGCTTGCCCCATTTTCACTTCCCCTTTCCTGCCTTAATGTTTCTGTCTCTCCACTCCAGGGACTACCTAGACTTTTCCCTTTTCTTCCACTCACTACTGCGTCCTTATTTTCTGTCTCTTCCTTGGCACATTAAGTTCCCTTTTTTCATCTTTGTCCAACTTTCCATCCTTGGAGAAAGCTTTACTCAGTTTGCCAACTTTGAGAATATTAAATAATTTGACTTGTTTCTTTCGGTGCTGTTCTCTTTTCATATTCTTGGCCACCTCCCCCATTTCACCGCACCCCTCTTCCTCTTCTGTCTTTACTGTCTCCTTGCCTATCTGTTTTTCATCTTCCTTGGCCGTGTGTGACATCATACTACTGAAGTTGTCTCCTTCCTGTTCCTTGCCACTCTGTTGCCCTGAACCAAATGTTATGTTGAGCTCAGCTTCATTTTCTCTCTCCTTCTCCTCCTCCTCCTCCTCCTCTGGCTCCTCCTCCCCACCCTCGCCTTCCCTCCTGCCCAGAGACAGGGCCCTGGCCAGCCTGCGATGTTGGTGCAACTTCCAGAGACTGCGGGACGTGGTGGCCGGGCACGCTGGCAGCAGTGGCGGCTCACCTTCACAGCGCTGGCACTTGCTCAGCTCAAAGGGGAAGATGATGTCTCTGTCGTTGCCACAAAACTCACACACAAAACCTTTTGCCTTGCAAAGCTGTGGAAAACAATAAAAAAAGAAGTGCTGTTTATATAAGACTATGCCATTTGTTTTGTAGAGCACAAAAGACCTTTCTATACCTTGGGCATCCAGCAAACATCTACAGTACATCCTTTGATTTTCATATGTAGGCAATACAGTACTTGGTCTCACCTTCAGTAGACAGTAAAAGGACAAACAACATAAATTCTGATGTTAAGTAGAGCATCACTCTAGGAGCACTAAAATGGCTTGAGACAGGTATTAATTTCTAAAATGTAATGTTGGGTACACAGTGTTCAGTATAGGATGGACAACTTAATTAACAATATTTAATATCTGCCAATGTACATGATGTCACATAGAGTAAGGCACTTAGATCTGAACCAGTTAAAGAAGCATAATTTTTTGTCTTACCAGACAGGAATAAATGTGTGAGCAGCCCAAGCGGAATAGCTCTCTGAGCTTGGGCGCTAGCTCTCCTTGGTGCACAGCATTGAGGTCATTGAGAGAGAAGAGATGCCGGTCCTCGGTCAGATGACCCGGAAGGCTGTCAAACTGATCCACCAGCCTTCCAGTAAACCGCACATAGATGACAGGAGAGCAGCCTGATGAACAGCTCTGTCTAAACACCACTATAAGATCTAGGAACAGGACATCTCTTACCCACTAGCCAAGCGACACATCTTGAACAAGTTTTTCATGTGGTAGAGCTGAAGTCTAAGCAACTGATGAAAGGGAGAAACCCATATCAGAGATTCTCGGCTGTATAAACGACCACAACGAGTAGCGATGATGCAGATACAGCCCCAAATAAGAAAAAGTTGGGACGGTATGTAAAATCAAAATTATTAAAAAGTGGTTTGTAAATAATCTGACCTGTATTACATTGCAGACAGCATGAACACAAAAGTTGGGATGGTTGCATTACAGGGCTAGTAATAAAGTAAAACTATGAAATAATAATGCCAACAGGTGACTGCAATCGTGATTTGGTACAAAAGGGGCATCCAGGAAAGGCCTAGCCCTTTAGGAGTAAAGACGGGCCAAGGATCACCAGTTTGCCAACATATGTATGAGAAAATCATTGAAATGTTTAAAACCAATGTTCCTCAAAGAAAGGCAGCAATGGGTTGGGATACGTCACTCTCTTTAGTGCACAACATAATTTAAAGATTCAAGGAATCTGGAGGGATTTCAGTACATAAAGGGAGGGGGCACAAGCCTAAGATGGATGACCGAGCTCCCCCATCCCTCAGACGACACTGCATCAAGAATCGTCATTCTTCTATA